>WOFM01000614.1:0-88171 GCA_011428145.1 Ericerus pela
TTCGATGTCGTTTTTAGTTTAGGTTCGTCTCATATGTTTTTAGTCGTCTCGATCCGTTGATTTCTTCCTCATCTTCTCACAGGTTATGGGCCCAGATACCTGGATGTCAACGTGGTCGCCATTGTCATAGTTCATCAATGTTGTGCTGTCGGATCCTGCTCGCCACACCCAAGTAGTATCATGCCTGCTAATTGTTTTTCGATTGTTTGATATGTTCTCTGTTCGATGTTCCTGTGATCTCGTTTGTGTTGAATTGTTGGTCGACGTGTCTGAAAGTTGCTGAAAATCGCTGTGTTTGCGGTGTAACTGATCGTTCGTACCTGTCAACGAGATGGAAGCGCGAAAGAAGAACATGATCGAGCCGTTCAATGGGCAGAATGGCCGTACATGGAAGTTCCGAATGGAACTGTTGTTGGCAAAGGAGTCGTTAACTAATATTATAATCGATTCTTTGCCGACTGTTCGTAACAGGGGAGATGCTTGGTCCAAGGAGAACGCGAAGGCGATGTTCCTGATAGCAAACAACGTGACTGACGAGTACCTTGAGATGATCCAGACGTACACGACGGCGAAGGAAATGTTTCATGTCCTAACGAACCTCATCGATAACGGCAATGACCAGACGCTGATGGATTTACGAGGTGATTTGTACGCAAAACGGTATGTGTCTGGTATTGATTTGCATAAATATTTGTTGGATTTTCGTTCTCGTTGTAGACGTTTGACAGAATTAGGAGATTTAACGACCACGAAACAGTTTATTTTGGTATTGCTGAGGTCATTACCTGCGGAATTTCGTCCAATTAAGGTTGTAATTGAAGATGCAGAAGTCGTCACCTGGGATGGTGTTTTCATGAAATTGAATAACTTCCAGCGTGAGCTATCTTCTGATAGCAAATCGACAGTTCGAGGTAACACTCTGAACACTACATCTCTAAAACCTTCATCAGTGGGTGTCACTGGTGAGGAGAACATTTATTTTGGTAATTGCAATAATGTTGGACGAAATTTTAGTAATAGTAGTAATGGAAATCGTTTTAATCGTGGTCGATTTCGAAATAATAATAATAGTCGTTGTTTCAGTCGAGGCGGAAATAATAATAATAATTTTAATAATAATAATCAAAATTCGAGCTCAAATAATAATAATAGTAATAATTTTAATGGACGTGGTCGTAATAATAATACTGACGGTGGACATTCTAATGTGAAATGTCACTATTGTAACAAAACAGGGCACATAGCCCGAAATTGTTATGCCAAAAATCGTAACAATAATAATAGTAATAATAATAGTGAAAATCGAGTTAATGACCAAAGTTCCAATAATAATAATAGTAATAGGAGCTCGGCACAGATGTGCAATGAAAATCTTAATGCTAATGACGTTTGCTCTGAAGTGGGTTACAGCTTCACGTTGAATAATGACGATAATAAAAAAATTAATGACTCTTGCAATGCAAAAGAAAATTTAAACTTGATGCCTCGAACCACATTTATAGTTGACAGTGGATGCACAATTCACATAGTAAATGATATAAATTTGTTCAGTGACTATATAGACTTAATCAGACCACATAGTATCTGTGTTGCGAAGAAGGGTGTCTCTCTGTCTGTTACGTCGGTGGGTACTGTAAAATTAAAACTTCTGAATGGAATTGTAATCGAGTTAAAAAATGTAAGGTACGCTCGGGAGCTGCCGCAGAATCTGCTTTCGGTTAAACGTATGAGCAAGTCGGGATTTGACACTTTGTTTAGGGAAGAGTCTGTTGAGATCATCCAACGCTGCAGTGGAAAAGTAGTTACCACTGGTGTGAGCGTAGACTCGGATTTGTACACAATTGACTTTGTAAAAATGTCAAGTCAATCGTGTAATCTGACGTTGGGAGATGAATTGAGCCCACTGTTCGTGTGGCATAAACGACTTGCTCATCTAAATGTGAACGATGTTAGATTGTTGTCAAGTAGGGGTTTGATACCTAATGTTGACTCCAATCGCAGATTGCTGTGTGAGCCCTGTGTTATGGGGAAACAGAGTCAAAAACCATTTCCAAGGCATGAAAGAAAAACAAATAAGCCATTGGAGTTGGTTCATACTGACCTCTGTGGACCTATTAACCCTCCTGCATATAAAGGAGCTAAGTATTTCATGACCTTTATCGACGATTATTCCAATTTTTGTTGTGTTTACATGCTGGCGAACAAGACAGAAGCTTTTACAAAATTTAAAGAATATCACGAGATGGTCTCGAATAAGTTTGGCTATAATGTAAAGAGACTCCGTTGTGATCGCAGCACAGAGTACTTAAATACCACCTTCCAGTCATATTGTACTGAGAAGGGAATTGTGGTTGAACCTACTGTTGGTGGTTGTCCTCAGCAGAATGGAAAAGCTGAGAGAATGAACAGGACACTGTGCGAGAGGGCAAGGACACTGTTGTTTGAGAGTGGTCTTGGAAAGATATTTTGGTCGGAAGCCATATTGTGCTCCACCTATATCATAAACAGATGCCCCACAAATAAAGATTTTATTCCATTTGAGAGATGGTTTGGTGAGAAATATAATTATAATAAATTAAAAACGTTTGGAAGCGATGCATATATGTTGTCATTCAAACATGACTCTGATAAATTTAAGAGTAAAAGTGAAAAGTTAGTAATGGTAGGTTATTCGCCATGTGGGTACAGGTTATTGGACTTAAGCACTAAGGAGATACGTCTGTCACGTGATGTTGAGTTCTTTGAAGGTGCAATAAGTAATCCTGAATATAATAAATATACTAAAAATGATGAATTGTTTAAAGAAGTCACTGAATCCAACTTGGAAAATATTGAAGTTGATGGTGATTTAAATTTAGATTGTCTTTCACAGGAGGCGACTACACGTGATCAAGCAGCAGGAAATATATACCTGGCTGAGGATGGCATTCCTTTGACATTTGAGGAGGCGAGTGCAGCACCTGATAGTCTGATGTGGAAGGAGGCTATTTCATCTGAAATAAGTGCCCTGAACTCCAATCAGACTTGGAAGGTGACCAAACGTCCAAAGGACGCCCCTACCATCACGTGTCGTTGGATCTTTAATAAAAAATATGATAATGAAAATAATGTTTTATATAAAGCTAGGTTAGTTGCCAGAGGCTGTCAGCAGAAGAAAGGCTTCAATTTTAATGAAGTATATGCGCCAGTGGCGAAACTTTCGACTGTGAGGACCCTCTTGGCTGTCAGTAATAAATTAAAATTTTATATAGAACAAATAGATATCTGTAGTGCGTTCTTGAACGGTATTCTTTCTGAGGATGTGTACCTTGAGATACCTGAAGGTATTGAAACGCAGGTTGATAAACACAATAATGTACTAAAACTAAATAGGTCTATATATGGTCTTAAACAGTCGCCAAAAGTGTGGAACAAGCTATTTAATGAGTTCCTGTTATCACTTGGCTTTGCACAAAGCATGGCTGATGACTGTCTATACGTGTTCAAAAATAAACATGATGGAACGATAGTTTATCTACTCACTTACGTTGATGACGTTCTCATTAGTTCCAATAGTAAAGAACAGATTATATTTTTCAAAAATAAAATTAATAAGAGATTCAAATGTAAGGATCTTGGAAAAGTTAATAAGTATCTAGGTTTAAATATTAATTATATTCGCGAAAAGGGTGTACTGGAGATCGAGCAGAAGAATCTCATCGAGTCTGTTGCTAGGCGGTTCGGTGTTGATAAATGTGCACCTACCTACACACCTATTGACCCCAAACTCCAATTGGATAGGGACCTCAATGCGTGTGATAGTGTGCTGAATAATAACTATCAACAGCTCGTGGGATGTTTGATGTACCTAATGCTAGGATCACGGCCTGATATTTGCTTTGCAATATCGTACTTCAGCCAGTTCTCCAGTTATGCCACAGATGAACATTTCAAATATTTATTGAGAGTTCTGAAATATCTAGTGACTACTAAAGACAAAAAACTTATATATTCATATGAAAATAATAATAATGGCAATATAGTCGAAACATATTCGGATGCCGATTGGGGTAACTGTGTTAACACAAGACGGTCAATCTCGGGTTACTGTGTCTTTGTTTATGGGTCGCTGGTGTCCTGGTCTAGTAAGAAACAACCAACGGTAGCTCTGTCTAGCACTGAAAGTGAGTTGATCGCCATATGTGATGCTACCACTGAATCAATCTGGTTGAAATATTTAATGAGTGACTTTTGCATTCAAATTAATGACAGAGCTGTAATTTACGAAGACAATCAGAGTTGTCTGGCTATCTTGCACTCTGGAAAATGGAACACACGCAGATCAAAACATGTGGACGTAAAGTACCGTTTTGTGTGCAATCACGTAAATTTAGACTTTAAGTATTCATACGTGTCAACTTCGCGACAGTTGGCTGATGTTTTTACGAAGGGCTGCCCGAGGCCTAAATTTGATGTATTCTGTAAAATGTTAAAGTTGTTGTAACTTATTGTATATGTTTACCATTCATGTAGCATTTGTTGTTGTAACTTTTTGTATTTTTGTTGACCTTTTTGTCATTTGTGTTCTTAATGACTTCACTAGTTTAATAATTCATTTTTACCATTTTACCGTAATCGTATAAGTTTAATTTGAGGAGGCGTGTGAGAATTATAGCAAATTAAATTATACTCGTGACTATTATTCTCGCATATCATTTGTGGTGGCAACATTGTCGATATATTTTTGTGATCTGTGATTTTTAGTGTTTTGTACCTGACTGTGATATTATGTAATCATACGCCTCTAGTCGCTTTTTGTTATTCATGTTGTTAACAACTCCACTACTCTTAATGTGGAAATAAAAGTTCGTAATTAGTGAATCTTGTGTCTTTATTTATGTGTTCGTAATGTGTGTGTCTAGTCTCTGTTCGATGTCGTTTTTAGTTTAGGTTCGTCTCATATGTTTTTAGTCGTCTCGATCCGTTGATTTCTTCCTCATCTTCTCACACAGATCGATATTTATTTACATGTATTTCTCATTTAACATCGAAATCGAATTTTTATCAATATATTAAGTAGCTAAAATATTTACTGGAAGAAAATCGGTCGGTGAATCGAGTAGAATCCATCTTGGATTAAAGTCAAATAATATGAAAATGTTATCACATTAATTGTAATCAGCTTCAGCCACTGATACTGACCACTAGTTATTCAAAGCTTTCCACGAATAAGTCAGTATTTTTGATATATTTACAAAAAAACATTTTTAGGGTGGTATATGTATATCCCTCAAATATTTACAGTGAGGAATGGGGATAGGATTTTTGATCTTCTGTTTTTAAGAAAATTACCAAAAATTTTAATCTGAATCATGGAAATCCCGCTTGTTGTCAACAAATTTTTTTACATAACCATTTTTCATGTACTTTTCAACTACGATACGGTATGCTTGATTTGTAATGATATAAATATTAAAATGAAAGAAGAAAATGAGAAAAAAAAGAAGATAATCGTATTTGTATTTTTTTTTTACTCGCAGGAATAACGTAACAGGTATAAAATAGTTCTAGTAGTTACCATAATAGCAAAAATTCTATGAAAAAAGGCCGCTTTTTGCAACAAAGTAAAAGATGAAAAGAGCAATGTACCTACCTTTTTTTTATGTTGGTTTTCTATAAAAATCTTTGTCTATTATATTAATGTTGATCTCACAAAATTTCTTGGAGATGGAGGTAGGTACATTTTTTATTTCATGACTCAAGGAAAATTTTGGCACTATTAGCTCAATTTCAAATTATGTATATGCAAGATTTTCTTATTACCACAGTACAGGTCACAATTTTGGTCCAATATTCATGAAATCTGGTACAAATATTAGTAATAAACCAATAACCAGACCTATTGATTTTAATGAGGATTGGTCAGATGGTAGTTCTGATACATCCATTTATGTTCCTATATACTGGATAGTGAAAATATATGACAATTCAATAGAATAGATAAGGCTCTCTTCTTGTACCTCTTTTTTATTATCTTCTAGTTAAATAAACAACCAGAGAACTACCTTAACCTCTAAAACTCATAAAAGACACGTACAGCTTCAATTTTTGTAGTAAATGTACAATATAAAAAATTATCCAAAAATTGGTGCACTTTAACACGTGAACAGATCAACAGAGAAGTGTAAACAATACTGTCGATCCTTTTTAAGTTTAGAATAAATATATTGTGTAGTTTGTCTGGATGTAGGTTACATTCAATCGCCACCTAAGTAAAATTGCATGTGAGGGGAGGTCTTGAGAGTTTTGATTTCCCTTATCGAAGAGAAAAAAGGCTTGGCCTACGAAAATTGTGTATTTTTATCAGTTTTGGTTGTTTTTGTTGTACTGGGGGGTTGAAAAGAGCACAGAGAATGTCATTGAAAATTTATTAATATATCTAGGTATATGGCCTACATATAGAGGGGCATTCACAACTTCCTTGTTTGGGGGTGTCAGTTTAAAAAATTGCCAATTGGTAGTAATTGTACCTAGTTTGCTTGAGAACAGGGTATTAAAATTTACTTTATAAAAGGATTAGGAGAGGGGATGATGAAACATATCCATTTCACAAGAAGATGAATATATCGTATTACTAAATTAAATAAAAGCAGGCCTGCTTCCATCTAGCTTCTTTGGTTTATCTGGACTACAAATTTGTTTACCTATTAACAATAGTTTAAGATTTTTTTAAATCACCTCTAGGCCTGAACCACTAAGTGGATTGAAACAAAATTTTGCAGAATGGTGAAATATAATATATTCAATTTATGCACCAAATTTTGTGCCTATTAGTAGAAAATTACACTTTAAAAACATTAAATCTCCTAAAATGCAACATAATAGAATGAAATAGATGAACCATAGAGCCGATCTCAACCAAAAACAGTAGGCTTTGTCCTTGTGTAAATTCAAATAAATTTACTAAATTTCAAAACTGTCCAATAAAAACAGCGACTGGTACCGACTATCCAGTTTAATAGAAAGTGTATATTATATGTATATATATGAATTTCAGCTGATAATGCTAACATTTTTCTGGAGTCATGAGACAAAAAACAAACCTGCCCTCACCCTTATGTCTCAATACAAGATTAGTTCTAATATGGAGAGTTTCTTCGAAAACTTCATAAAAATAAGAAAAACAGCTGATTATCTCAAGATAATGAAATGGCTCCATGAAGTCAATTTTGCTGCTGCGCATTTTCTTGAGGGTAGAAATTTACTTTTATGGTTGATTTTTTCTGTTTTGTCATTTTTTAATTTTTTCAACCTTTTAAAATTTTTGTTGCATATTTATTTGAAGGGCCTATTGATAAAGTTTATATACAGTGTGATGTATGCATAATTATGAATGAGTGATTATGTTCCAACATTATTAGAAGAAAAAAAAAAAAAAAAAAAAAACCAACTTCATTCATACCCAATCTCCAACCATATGATAAATGCATAGATGAACACGTCTTTTAAATTAGAAGTATTCTTACATTAAAGAAAAAAAACCGAAAGAAGGAAAGAAAGAAAGAAACCCACCTCCACCTCGCCATTGATGGAGGTAAGAATATCAAAAAAATTCGCAGAGGAAACAATGAAACTCTGGGAATGAAACACATTCTTGCGAGATAGACGAATTCTTTACCAAGATGCCACAGCTGAATGTTAAAATCTTCAAAAAAAATGATCAATAATTCAATATATTGTTCGCGGAAGGGTGTGGCCTTGAAAATACAAACGATAAAAAAAAGTTATAAAAAAACCAGAAAAAACCATTTCTTTTAGGTGTTTAGGTTGGTAACAACATTTAGTGAATTTAGGTGAGATTTTTTTGATTTGGTTAGTGGTTCCCAACTCACTCGTTGTCATTTTATTTTGGTTTTTATTAGTTATTGTTCTGGTTATGGTTTTGGTTACAAGCCCTACTTGTAACCACAACCACAACCACAACTAGAATAATAATCACTAAAAACCAAAACAAATTGACAACATTGATTTTGGAACCTATAACTTATAAGAAAAAAAAAAAATTTCACCTAACCAATAACCAATAACTGATTCTTATAAAATGCTGAAATCATTAACCAGAACAATAACCAGAAAGAATCAGTTTTTATTAGTTTTTGTAGAATATCAATATTACTGAATATTTTTTTCAACAACTACTAATTATTTACTAGAAAATTATTTATTATAGATAATTTGAACTTGTGAAAATTTTTTTTGTCAATTTTAGCTCAAATTTTTTCTCAATCAATAACTAGCAACCATAACTAATAACCAGAAAATTTGTTTTAGTTAACCAGAACAATAACCAGTAACCAAATAATTACATTTTTAACCAATAAACAGTAATCAGTAACCAATTAATTGCATTTTTAACCAATAACCAGTAACCAGTAACCAATATAGATTTTTATTGGTTTCCAGTGAACAATAACCCCAAAAATGTTTTGTTTAACAACCCTACTTCCAATATATTAGTCTGACCCAAAATTGGCATATGTAACTGTCGGTACATTAATTATTGTTCAATCACTAGTTGGTAACACTGTATCGTCATTCTCCAGTTCCTATTCGGTTGCGTCGTCAATCTGTTCAGTTTGTGAGTTGTGTCTGTTCATGTTAATATCTCTCTCAACATTAAAGTCTTTTATTAGTGCGGTACTTGTGTTTTTCTCATTTAATTATTCTCCGGTGTTACATTTAATATTCATCTACCTCATACTTCAATGGACTTCAAGCCCCCGGAGTCCAACATGGTGGAGGCGCCGGGTACCTCGCAAGAATTTGGAATCAACTGCTCCAGAGGTAAAACGTGAAGGTACTCGAATTCAGTAAGTATGGTGTAGGCGTAAAAAGAAGATGGGTATGTAGAATTTATTTATTTATTAATGGTGTTTGTAATTTGAAATAGTAGTGATGTGATAATTAATTAAGTGGTGTGATATATGATTAAGTGGCGTGATAAAAGGCTGTCGACAGCAAGGCATGAAGTGCGTGATATTCTTTTATTGTGTGGCGTGTAATTTTATTGTGTGGTGCGTAATTTTAATTATTGGTGTGTGGCGAAAATTTTATTAAATGACAGGAGACGAAATAACAGGCGTGAATTAAAAGTGTTCACTATAATTGATCGATCTTTTTTATTTATTATTTAAATGGAGAAATTTTAGGTGAATAGAGATGAACGGAGATGGTGTAAAGTCAAGTCAATTTATTTATTTCAGTCGTCGGTCTTTATTTGAAATGGGGAAAATGAAGACGTAATGGCGATCATTTTTTAAATTTGGAGTATAAAATAAAAAAACGGGTGGATGATAATAATTAAAGGGTGATATGATATATTTATTAAAAGAAGAGGTGAGTGGAGAAATGGCGGTAAACTGGTGTAAAAACCTTCTTGTTAAAATGGCAATCATTGTTGTCTCACTCTATTCAAGGCAGCCAAACAGAGAAGAAGGAAGGTTGAAAGAAGAGAACAAAAAGACAAATATATAAATGTGTGGCATGATACTGGTTGTCATCTGTATACACGCACACACATATAAAAGACGGAGAAATCTATTATCGTAGTTGTGTAAAACGGACAGTTGGCGGACGGTGAAACATATCTCTATTTTATTTTATTTGTGTGTTAGTATTGGTGCGATGATCGAAGGAGAAGGTAGAGATACAATAGTAGATGGCGACAAGGCGAACTATATAGATAGAAGAATGGGGAATAATACGTTGACACACACAAATACACACACACACATATATAAAGGAGTTTATCTGGTGAAACGTATATTATGTGTCGATGAATAATATAGTTCCGTGCATTGTTAAATATAGGCTACATGCATGAACGTCATAATGTGGGAATTTTTTCTTACCCCTTAATGAATTTATAGTAAATGGTGTATGAGTAATTCTGGGAAACTGAGTAAAACTTAATAAAAAAAAATGGAGTTGGCCAATTAGAAGCTAGGATTGTGATTGAACTATTCACTCAATGATTTTTATTGGTGATCTATTGTTTGGAGGTAATTGATGACACATATATTGCTATACTGGTGATTGCTCATTTCATGGTTCATATTTTACGCAATTAGTCAGTCGCTGTCAGTTCTTGGTTTGGCAAACAACTTTATATTTTTGTCTTATTAATTATTGCGTTTAGTTGGTGTTAGTGCATTTTATTAAAACTATTTATGATTTTTAGTGCAAAAACCTTCATATTTTTTATTGTTTTTCTCAATTTATTTCGAATCTTTTTCTCGTATTTTCTGCTTTTATTTATTTATTTCGTGTATTTTGTTCACGATTTTGTATTTCTTTTCGTTCATTTTCTGTCCTTCACATATTTTGTCGTCAGTCTTGGAAGATTTTATATTGAATCTAGGTAATATCGAGAAGATTGGTAAGTCAGTTACTTGTTTTCACTTTCTTTGAAATTTTGTCATGATAGACAATGATGTTTTTAAGGTTTGGTTCATTTTTATTAATTATTTTATTTGAGAAAATAGTTTTGATCACGACCTCCGCTTCGATATCGATATGCATAATTATATAAGAGGATATTTAAAAAGGATTTAAGAAAAAGGAAAAAGTAAAAGGACTTGTGAAAAAGGATAATATGAATAATAATAATGGAGTGAACGGAGAATAATTTTACGAATATTCGTGTATAATTATATATATATATATATATAAATAAATATTTTTTATGAAGGGGCGAAATAATATTTTTTATGTGCCTTAATAGGAAGCGATAAATGATTTTTCTAAAACTCTAGTATAAATAAAATATCGATAGTTAGGGGACCGTCGTTATCGAAATTATTGGTTCCGTTTTATCTGGTTTAATCGGTTGCTCTTTATGACGGAGAAAAACGGTGATGCGTAATTTGGTCTCCCTGATAAACGCAATAAACGGCAAAACGGAGAATATATTTATTTATTTATTTATTTATTTATTTAAGTAGTGGTACGGATCGAGTACTCAAGTACCATTATGGCTCATATAAACGGAGTAGTGTGAAGGATTTTAATATATTTTTAGGTGAATTTATATATACTAGAAGGAAAGTCTTTTAAGTACTCGATCCACGGGATCTTTGGTTGTGGGTTGGCCGTATGGAAGGACATTGCATTTGCGGACGGAAGTACAGTTGACTAACTGCCTTTGAAGGATACATGTGTGTTCTATGTATCTAAAGGAGGTGGTGTTTTGGGCTGTGAGTGGCAAAGTTTGTGACCCACAGTTCAGAAGCATGAGTCGTGCTCCTTTTTCTTTTAATTGTGCGTTGATTCACCCAACTAGAGCCTACCAGATTTATTGTTCTCAGACCAAACTTTACCACAAATATTATATATTTCTATTTAATTCCTTGTCTTTTCCTTTCCTTTATCTAATACTTTTGTTACAATGAGCTTAATCATTTGTATATTTTACCTAGTAAAATGGCAAATGGTAGAAAGCCTAAAGCTAAATCCGGGGAAAAATCGAGTACGCGAAGCCACAATCAAAGTGGCGGTCAACAAACAAGCAACTATAATGTTCACGAAATTCAAAATAGCGAATCTGATCATGATGAGCCCTATATTTCGGAAAATGTCATCGAAAATATATCAATTATTGAGAATATGGAGGTAGATGTCGAAGTTGATCTAGAAACCGAAAAACGTCTGTTAGAGAATAAAAATAAAGGAACCACGGGTGAGATCTTACGATTCTTTCGAGGTTGCAATACACAAATGTTTTACAAATAATTTATTAAACAGAGGGAGTAATAATGGGATGTCAGACAAAGGTGCAATTAAAAAAGGCACCAGTGCGTAGTCCTAAAGTTTCCACTGCAAACAAAGGGGAGACTCCTCGGAAGAAGCTTGATCAGTCTGTTAAGGCCAAATCCATTATCGAAAAGTTCTATTCCTAAGCCTATTTCGAAACCTATACCTACTTCCCAATATAAAATACCAAAAATATCTAAGCAAATGGTGAGCAAGGTAACCCAACAGGTGTTGGCTGCTAAACCTACAAATGAGGAAGACATTCAGTCTACCTCAAAAGAGGCAAATGTTAGGAGTATTGTTATGGGACTAGCTAAGGCGTTTCAGCAATCCATGAGACAAGAACAGGTGAGGGAAGCTAGGTTAAGGAATCCTGCATTTATTCAGGAGATGCAGGACAGGATAGTATTTTTAGAAAATACGTTGGCGGAGATTATTGAGTTGGTGAGTTATCCTGACCCTAGTTCAATTAATCACGGCGAAAATATTAATAATAATGCTCATAATTTAGGAGAATCAACAAACGGCGAAAATAATAGTAATAATAGTACAAACATTTCAAATAATAATCCTATAAATAATAATGTAGCTCGTATCATGGTATTGCACCACCTATGGGTGGATATTCCAATCCACAACCCAAGCTACCAACCAGAGGCGTAACCAAGCCTTTTAGAGGTGCCCCCTCAAACAGGCGAGGACGGGGTGGCAAAATTAAACTGGTGGATAAAAAGATTAAAGATAATAAAACTCATGATGAACAAACGGCGGCTAAATATGCGTTGGTCGAAATTGATAAATCTAATACTAAACAGGAGAATTATAATATAAATTTGAATAATATTGAAGTAGAAGTCCAATTTGACTTTCCTCAGTCTACTTCTTCTGTTTCACAACACACGTATGTGACCTCTGATTGGGAGGACTGCTTAAATATTCCTTTGCCTCCTAACCCCTCACCTCATTCGACCATTCAAAACTTGGAACAATCATCAGCTTTGATGGTTACTTCTAAGGAGGAGGCCCTGTTGGATCTGGATGACGCTGATATTTCGTCATCTTCACAGAATAATCCTTCAGGTAAACCTGTGTATAAAGTATCGTTTTTGTCGGATAGTGGGGCAACTCAACACATTATTTCCAATCCTGTCCCACTTGTTAATAAAAAGTCCCATAATGAGAAAGTACTTAGTGCCAATGTAGACTCGACGTTGTCCAGTGAGTTGACTGGTGACTAACTTACTCGTGATTTACTTGGCAATAAGGTTAGGTTTAGTAATGTTAGGTGTTGTCCTCAGTTGTCTGAAAATTTGTTTTCAGTATGAAAATTAATAGATTTAGGTTTTACTGTGGTTTTGAATAATCAAAACATTCGAATAGTAAACAGTGATCAAATGGTGACCTATTTTTCTGGAAAATATAAAAAACCATTTTGGCATATGGAACTGGTGATTGATCTTACTAATGATAGTGTAGATTATGATGATGAGACACCTGCATTATCCCGTCACTTGCGTTTGAATTCTGCTCATGTTACTGATGTCGTAACTGCAAACAATTTGGAGGGAGAAGAGGAAGAAACAGGTGAGAATATAGATAACGAAGAAAGAGAGAAAGTAAATGAGAATTGTTTGCCGGTACAAATGTCAGATAACATCAGTGGAATACATATAGGCAATAATGATAATATAAATAACAATGATAATAATAACAGTAACACTGAACAAAATAAAACGGAGAATAATAATAATAATAATAATAATAATAATAATAATGATAATAATATAGATGATAATGATAATTTAGAAAAGTCCAAAATGGAGGGAGTAAATGATAATAGTAAAGGTGAAATTATGATTGACATTGAAAATCCGGAGAATGATCGAAAGGTAATTAATATTGAGGAAATTCCCGAACCTATGATATTAGATATTACTGGAGTGAATAAGTCTATACCCTTTGAACTGCACTGGCATTACAAGTTAGGCCATGTGTCAGAAAAATATTTAAAGAAATTGGCGCAAACTAAACCGGAGTTAAAAGGAGTTAAATTTACGGGAATAATAAAAGACTGTGAAATATGTGCAGTCTCTAACCTCACAAAGTTACCCTATAATCAACCAAGGTGGAGAGCTGAGTGCCCACTACAAATGATTCATTCTGATGTAATGGGTCTTATATCACCCACTACATTCCCAGCTAAACGGAGATTCATAGTAGTATTTATTGATGACTATTCTAGGTATGCACAAGCATATACTATGACACAAAAGTCTGAAGTTGATGAATGTTTAGAAACATTTATACGGAGCACTAGAAATCTATTAGGGAAAGATGTTAAGGTGTGTTATTTGAGATCTGATCAAGGAACGGAGTTTACAGGAGGATACACAAAACAGGTGTTAGAAAATGAAAATATCAATCTCCAATTAGCACCACCTGATACACCCCAACATAATGGTGTGGCTGAAAGGTTCAATAATACCATTCAAAGCAGAGTGAGAGCTTTAATGGCAGATTCAGGGTTACTTAGGAATATGTGGGAATAAGCTGTTAAAGCAGCAGTTTACGTGTACAATCGTACCCCACACAAATCTATAAACTATGATATACCTTTAACTAAATTTGCACCAAGTGCATCATGTCATTTTAATCAATTACAGAGATTTGGTTGTTTGGCATATTCAAAGGTCAAAAGAAAACGGGAGACTAAATTCTCAGGATGGGGAATCTGTACTATAATGGTTGGATATACCAGATCTGGTTATTTATTATGGTGTCCAGAAACTAAATCCTCAATTGAATCGCAAGATGTAAGATTTAATGAAAAACTGGTGTATAGGAATAAATATAAACAGGAGAGAATTGAAAAAGGAGATATTAATTGGTTTGATAATTTTAATAATAAGAATGAAATGGAGAATGAAACAGAGGATAAACAGAGTACAGTTTGGAGATTTGCCAATTGGATGTTAAAACTGCATTTCTACACGAAGAAATAACTGGACTTATATATATGGAAATACCAGAAGAAGTAGGTATTAATCCTTCGGAAAGAGTAAATAAGGTGTGCAAATTAAATAAATCAATTTATGGTTTAAAAACCAGTCCTAAAAGCTGGAATGTACTTTTCACAGTGGAGATGAAAAAGTTAGGCTTAAATAGTGATGTGAAAGACTCATGTTTATTTACTTGGAAAAACGGAGATAAATTTATAATCCTTCTAGCTTATGTAGACGATATACTCATAGCTGGAAATTGTTCAATTTCAATTGAACAATTAAAGGAAAAATTTAGGAAAATATTAAAGTTTTCCAATATGGGAACTCCCCAGGATTACTTAAGTACTGAAATTAATAGAAATGGGAGTCAAAATAAAATGGAGTTAAAACAAACACAATTTATTAATAAATTATTAAGGAGATTTAAAATGGAGGATTGTAAATCTTGTAAAACGCCTATGGTAACTAGACAAGTAAAATGGAGGAATGAGAATAATTATGAACCTAAAAATTTAAATAAAACAGGAGAAAAATATCCATTTAGAGAAGCAGTCGGTTGCTTGTTATACTTAACTGGTGGAACAAGACACGATATAGCCTTAGCTGTTAACCTAATGAGTAGGTGTCAAGGTAATCCAACTGAAGAGAATATACCGGAGCTAAAAAGAATCTTCAGATACCTAAAATACACTGAAAATCTAGGTCTAACTTATAATGGAAAACACGATAATATTATAGGGTATTCTGATGCTAGCTGGGGTGATTGTCCTGAAACAGAAGCATCTACAGCAGGACACTTAATTAAATTATTTGGAGACACTATAATGTGGAAATGTTATTTTAGGTGTTCAGGCGGTACGGGGATTCGAACCCGTACCGGCCGAACACCTAAAAACCTCCCTCGCTCACCGTCACAAAAGGCAGCACCGTACTCACTCGGCCACGGTGCCGGGTGACGGTGAACGAGGGAGTGAGTGTTGTCATGTGCCGACGTATAGTGCGGCGGCCCGGCCGCCACACCACTCCCCCCCAGTATAGCGGAGCGTAATACGAATTCCCATACGGAGGCGCCGAGGTAGGAGCGTACACCGGAACGTGGCGATGCCCCCCGTACATCACCACTCCGTGGCATACGTCCATCAGCGCCGTTGCGCAGAGAACCGGTGGTGTGACGCACCACACTACAGTCGGTAGTTCGCCTAGTGTCCGAGAGATGGCGTGAATATTCCATCTCTCGGATCACGTCGAGGTCACCACTTTAGGTGTTCAGGCGGTACGGGGATTCGAACCCGTACCGGCCAAACACCTAAAAACCTCCCTCGCTCACCGTCACAAAAGGCAGCACCGTACTCACTCGGCCACGGTGCCAGGTGACGGTGAACGAGGGAGTGAGTGTTGTCATGTGCCGACGTATAGTGCGGCGGCCCGGCCGCCACAGTTATAAACAACGGAGAGTAGCAACTTCCACGTGTGCAGCAGAGTATGTAGCGATGAGTGAGTTAGCTAAAGAGTTAGCTAATCAAGCCGAAATAACTGAGAAAATTATAGGTATCTCATTTCTACCTGCAAAAATTTATTGTGACAGTCAATCAGCAATAGACGGAGCTCAGATGGTAGGAGCACCAGGTTTAAAGTACTTGCATACACAGTATCATTATGTTCGTGAAAGTCAACAACTCGGTGAAATTGTTTTGGTAAAAATTTCTTCAGAAGAACAGGAGGCTGACATTTTTACTAAACCACTACCTATTGGGAGTTTTGAAAAATATACTAGATTAATATTAAACTGTGAGGACAACATCTATCATTCCATAATGGAGAAATAAATAACATATATCATAACTAACAAATTAAATAAAACATAAAATTAACATATATACTCACACATATTTTCTTAGATAGTAATACCTAGTATATTGTTTCAGATTAAAACAATACGAAAACGGCGATCTCTAGTATGATCCAGAACCTCTGACTATTATTTTTAAGATTTATTATGATTTCTTATTATGTTTATTCCTGCGATGTCGTATATATTTTCTTTAATTTTGTCTGTATTCATGTTCCTCATTATGTCTTTTGTGAATTCTATATATTATATTTTTCATTCCTTTTAATATTTGTTGAGCTCACTAACCTACAATAACTTTACTTAAAACACGAATGGAAAATATTATGAAATTTTAGGAAGAATATAATAGAATATATATATATATATATATACATATTTATTTATTTTGGACTATATTTCATTAAAAAGTCTTATGATGGCTTAAGGCAATTTAATGAAATGTCCATTATATTTTCTATACCTTTGGATATACCTTTTAATAAATATAAATAGAAACGTAGATGTTTTTCATCTACTCCTGTAGATTTTCCACTACACAACTGGTGGACCAAGAGGTTTTTAGTTTATCCTTTTTATATAAATATACTATGAATTCATAAATAAAAAGGATTAACCTTTTCCTCTTAATTTTCTTTAAATATATTTTTATATATATAATTCTTTCGGCGAAAGAGGTTTTTATTTATGTAATATAAAGTTTTCCTCTTTAACTAATATTTATATTGTATAACAATTTATCGTTATTTGATTTTTGGATCTTTGTATTTTTGATCTAAAAGGAGTTTTTCATGAAAAATGTTTTCTCCTATTTTTATTTTTTATCGCACTATGTATTTTTTAATAACTATATATCGTTCAATCACTATATCTTGTACATCATATAATATGCATTTCATATGTATTTCATATTTTTCAACGTCATAATTGAACAAGGAAGGAGTGTCGGTACATTAATTATTGTTCAATCACTAGTTGGTAACACTGTATCGTCATTCTCCAGTTCCTATTCAGTTGCATCATCAATCTGTTCAGTTTGTGAGTTGTGTCTGTTCATGTTAATATCTCTCTCATCATTAAAGTATTTTATTAGTGCGGTACTTGTGTTTTTCTCATTTAATTATTCTCCTGTGTTACATTTAATATTCGTCTACCTCATACTTCAATGGACTTCAAGCCCCCGGAGTCCAACAGTAACAGCTGTAGACTACATTGTAGGGAGGTATTCCATTTTTGTTTTTGTATTTTTTATTTTCGTTCGATTTTTCATATCTACTCCAGATAAATGCAACTGCATTTCTTAACAGTGAAATTGATCAAATTAAATATACTTCAATTTCTCAGGGTATTAATCTCAACAATAAACCGTATGCTTTCAAGTTAAATAAAGCTGTTAGCTACTGCACCTAGGTCGTGGTATGTAGAAATTTGTGCTGGAAGAGCATTTGCCTTGGATACACACTGACCTCTCCACCTTCCACTGTCTCTATGGGCTCATTTTCATCTCGAGGATTCTTGTGACAAAGGAAAACATACATAGCTTCAAACGTGAAGACTGAGGGCTGCACTTGCATAGCAGTATCTCCATCAGATTGTTTTGGCAGAGGCACCCATTTCCACAGGAATTTTGCACCTTTCCCCTTTCCTGATCCTATGGTCGACATTTTAGTATAGTATGCTAGGCATTGTCATTATATCACCCTTCACAGTGTTAGCATAATGGAAATCTATTTTATTCTCATCCAAATTAGATACCACAAAAAATAATTTTGTCCCTATACTCGTGCCCTGAAAGTTCATGAAAAATACTTTTCCACTGATATCACACTCAGTGACACTGTGTTCTCTCTCCTTTCACAAAATAAAAAAATAGAACTACCGATGAAAAAAAATTACTAAACTTGTTGCTTAAGGCTGGTAACGTCTTCATTCCATCGTCGTCAGATCATAATGAGAAAGAAAGATTTTGTGAAATGAAATTCATTAGACTTAAAACACTTGGCGAAGCAGCTTTTGGTAAGAAGAAAGAGGATACGGTGACGAACCACCCCGTATCGTTTTCTTTAGCAACTTCCTAAGCATATTGTTGAAACGATTAATATTTAATGGTGGAAAAAAGCGACTCATAAATGAGGTCTGCTCTAATCTCCGTGTCTAACCAACGCGACGCAATTAAATTTCGAATTCGAGTCAAAAGTTTTGGCTAAGCTAACACTTTTTTTTCACTCCGATTTTTTCAACAACCTTTTTATACCTTTTTTCTTTTTCTTTTTTTTTGCACCACCGCCGGCAAACTTGGTAGAAAAATTTGCGAATTAACCGACTAATTATCGTCGTCTACGCGTATTTCGTTTGCATATTTGAATAATCAACGAAGAATTCCCGTCATTCCCCAAGAGGAAAGAAAAAAAAAAATTTTCTTTTCCTTTTGGTCTTGAATTTTTCCTTCCATCGAAGCACCGGCAACACTCTTCACACATCTTATTTGTCTACCGAAATGCCTTCGTATAACCCAATATTATTTTTTCCAACCGTTTCTCTATTTTTTTTTTCTGTTTTCTTTGACAAGCGTATCTCATCTCCATTTCCTTTTTCCTCATCATTTGGCTTCTTCCTCCATCATTTTATAATTCATTGCGACAAAAATGAAGCTTCGCTTGGCAAAGTGCCGACCAGTAATTTCCATCGTTTGGGGGTTATTAATGCAAAATTAAGCGAAAATCGATTAGTGTTTTCATCCTGAATACCGCTCCACTTTACTGCGTGTATATAGTTTTCTGAACTTTCGAACCGTTATTAGAAAATAGAGTGTCGAATAAAGTTTTTGGTTTTTAACGAGAACGCGGAGGTACCGACGTACTTAAAACTGACATTCTATCGATTAGGCCAAATACACGGACGGAAATGAATTTACAGCTTCTTCCGATTGGTAAATCACCGCGTGTCGGTTTTTTAAATTTTTTTTTTTCACTTTAATTTCATTTTGAGTATATTGCTGACGTAGATAGACGGTGAACGAAATGAAAGGGGATGGCTCTAATTTTAGACTTTTAAGTCTACCTTCTGTACCTGCGTAGGCGGGTACCTATGTAGAGGACCGAAAACATGGTTGCAAAATTTAATCATCATTTCGTTGGGGGTCTGCGCGGCTAAGCGATTAGGTACTCTGCTATTTCGATCGAAGGGTTGCGAGTTTGAGACAAGCCGCCGTCAAACTGCGACCCAAAATGGTGGTGTAGGTATTCCGCTGCGCGTTCCATTGGTGCTGCAGTATGTGATTGAAAAATTCATGCTAACTTGACTACTGCCCATGAATCCCGACCATCCTTCTCCACCCATTTTGATACTAAAATATATTCCCTGGTAGCTGGATAAAATAGTCACATGGCCAAGGTTCATTCAAATTAATAAGTTAATAGAGATTTTGTTTCGAAAAAAGTTTTTGAGGTAATCCTGCCTATATTTCAATTAGATAAATAAACTGACAGTTCGATTGCAACCTCTCTACACCCCATTTATTATTATTTTTTTTTTTTGTATTTTTAAACATGCACGTAATGTATGGCTCTTGATGACAGTCTTTGTTCTCAGATATTTTTTACTTAGGAAAAAAGTGATTACAAAGAATTAATTTTTTATTTCTGCATTATAAATGAGCGGAGCCGTTTTTTGTGGCCGTTTCACGCCATAACTAGCAGATCAATTTCTTCCATATTTTGGACGATGGTGTGTTCTAAGCACGAGATGGTTTAAAAAAAAATAAAAATTAAGAAGTTGCCATTTCGAGGTGAAATTTGATTTTAAAGTTTTCCTGATGTCACGCAACTTGATGGACATTTGCGGCGAGGCACATGGTTTGGCGCCAGAAGGGTACATGGTTGCCCAGTGGAACAACCTTCAGTTATTGTATTTAGTCGTCCATGTCCCTCCCAGTAGAGACGAATAAGCTTAAACATTATCATGTGAACATATAAAGGCCGTAATTGAAATTAAGAAGCTAGTACCCATCATAAATCTTTCTTATAACCGAAAGAATTGAAGTTTCATTTCGAAATTTATATTCTGAGAGCTGTAATTCAGTTCAAAAGTTACAGTTTGGAAGCTGTTTTTTTAAAAGAAGTTTTCAGTTCAACTTTATGATTTTGGTTTAGTGTCAATTCCAAGATAGGAAAACATGAACAACTGAGAGCTTTAATAAGTTAAAAGTTTTTCAACAAAAATTTCAGTTACGAACCTGTTCTGTTTGAAAGTTAGTTTTCAGTTATATTTAAGGGATTTAATTCAGTGTCAATTTATCAATAGAACTGTTCTGTTGAAAGTTCTCAATTCTAAGAGAATTATTTCAATTTTAATTTTTCAATGGGAAAGTTTGAAAAACAGAGAATTTTAATAAGTTACAAAGTTTTTGATAATAGTTCCAGTTCTGGACCTGTTTTGTATGAAAGTTAGTTCTCAGTTCTGTCTAAGGTATTTATTTCAGTGTCAGTTCTTCAATGGAAAGCTTCAGCAACCAGAGCTTTAATGAGTTAAACATTTTTCAACAGAAGTTTCACTTCTGGATCTGTTCTGTTTAAAAGTTAGTTCTCAGTTCTGTTTGAGGGAATTATTTCAGTTTTAATTCATTAATGGGAATGCTTCAATAACTGAAGCCCAGTTGTACCAACTTCTAACTGTGAGATAAACTAGGTTTAACTGATAATATGCATAGTAAAATAAAGTTAAATCCTACTTATTAGCGTTTAACTATTCGGTACAACCAGCACCGAGAGCTTTAATAAATCTTTATTCTGAGAGCTGGAACTAAGTTCAAAAATTGCAGTTTATTGGACTTATTCATTTAAAAGTTAGTTCTCAGTTGTTCTTTAGGATTGTACTGTTAATTCTGAGAAGTGAAAATTTGAAAAATTGGTTTCTGTAAATAAATTAGAAACGTTGCCCTGAAAATTTCAAAAGTGAAAGGTTCTGATGAAAGTTGGCTTTCAGTTTTTCTTTGGAGTTTTTGCTAAAAGTTTCAGTTGTTAGCCTGTTTTGGTGAAAATTTTTTCATTTATCTAATGAATATCTAATTATTTTTGGTTTGGACCATCTGAAGGATGGGTTATGTTTGCTAGTAACATGAATGTAAAATTCTTATGAAAAATGAAAGAATATTTATACCTATTGTGGCAGTTACCCGCACACATATATCAGTGTATTCTCTCATACACCATCACCTGACACTGTGGCTGAGTGTATATGTTGCTGTATTTTGGGTGATGGTGACAACTGAGTTAGGTATTCAGAAGGGTTGGCAGTTCAAATCCCCATACTGACTGAATACCTAAACTGGTGACCTTGATATGATCTGAGAAGATGAGCCAATGTGCTATCTCTTGGGCATGTGCGCCAGTAGTAGTTTGTCACGCTGCCACATGTTAGATGTGATGGCACTGGGGATGCTGGATGTGGTAGTATGTACTGATCGAGTCAAGGATGAGGAGGGGCATCTACAATTCCTTTACAAGCACCTACTCAACTTCAATATTATGCTTCCATCTGGTTGCACTTGACACTCTGCTATATTGGAGGGGAGTGCTTTGGAGGCTACCCGCATATATATATATATCAATATGTTCTTTCATACACCATCACTCAGCATTATTGCCAAGTGTATATGATGTGTTTTGGGTGATGGTGATAATTGATTTAGATATTTAGTCGGGTTAGTGGTTCAAATCCTCATACCAAATGAATACCTAAACATATAATAATATATTGAACTTGTTTTATTTCTTTATTTTAACTTCTTCCTCCTCTGGGAAATAATCCTAATGATTCTCATTGTAAGAGTAGTTGACTAGGCACAAGTATCTTGTTTTCAATTCCATAATGCAATCGCACTATCATTAGAGGTTTTAAAACTCAATATTTATGTGGATTTTTCTCTGGATGAAAGGCTTAGATCTCCTAAGTGTGAAATTACCCCTCTACAATACAGAAAGTAATGTGACGGTTATATATTGTAACAGAACATTAAAAAAACAAAAGTTAATAAAAGAGTGTATTAAACAATAACTTCATAAAACATGAACAGTAATAACATCAAGAATTAAAAGAATTAGTGAAGAGTAAATTAGAATGAATAAGAATGAATGTAGAAGTACAAAACATGAGATTATATAGTATTTTGATTATTAGTCTAAAGAGGAGGTTCAAGCAAATTTACAGAGTGTTGGAGAGGGGTTTTAATCTTATTGGTTGATAGAAATATATGTACATGAAATATGACCAATGGTCTCGTAAGAATATGACATAAAGTGGGTGTTAACAAATAATTAGTGGAAATTAGTATGTATGCAAGATTGCAAAAATAGTAAAAACAAGAAATGAATTCATAGGATTTGAGTAAACAAAGTAACTGTTTATGTAGGAAATGATGTCATCAACCAAGTCTTGACTTGTAAAAATGACCTGAGAATTTATGAATGGAATAATAAGAGAAAATAAATTGAAAGTAATGATGATGATGACAATTAAGAATACAAATTTAGGAAGTATTATGAACGATATAAAAATATCGTTACAAGTAGGTATTTTTGCCTTATTTTTTGTAAGCTATAAGAAATTTTACTATTAGCACTACTATACTGTCAGCTTAGACCAGGGTTTTGCAACATTTTTTGCAAGTGCCCCATTTTCAGGATTTTAAGTGTTCCATCGCTCTCTGTACTTAAATGATTGCAAAATCAGGACTAAGTATTCGTTTTATTTTTAAAATTATGAAAGAACTGCATAATTGAAAATTTTTTTCAAATTGTACTTGCAGCTGTATACATTGACTGTCTTGTTTTTTCCAGTGCAGGTATGTATCAACATACATAGTATATCTAACCACAGCTAACAATTTTTCATCAAATTTCCAAGCAAAGAATATAGTTATTTAATTTTTTAGTATTATCATAGCTTCCGTGAGTTTTCATCACCTCGGTTTCCACTTTCACCTCCCTGCACATGGAAATCACTCTCAAGGGGGATCTAACATTTTTCCATCAACTTTGGAAAAATAAGCTCTATTTGATAGGATTACACTAACTTACACCAACCTACACTGGTAGGGATATTCCACAAATATTCAAGTAAAACTTGGCGCAAAGTTATACAACATTCCTACATTTGTTGGATCGCCCTCCTGGTGTAGGTTGGTGTAAGTTGGTGCAGTCCTATCAAACAGAGCTATAGTCTTATTGTACTGCATTATGGTATTTTTGTTTTTCCTACGTAAATACTTGCCAGTGCCGGATCTAGAACTTCGTTTGTTTGGGGGTGTTCATGCCTATAATTTTGAAGAACCTGTAATTTTTTCCTTTTATTTTGTATTTTTTTAGGGAAGGGAAATTACCACATTTTCATCTGGATTCGTCATTGCTGGAGTAGACGAAAATGAAGGGTCTATATGACGCAATGGTTGGGTACTTGATTTTGCAATCGAAAGGTTGCGAGTTCGAAACAGACTACCGTCACATTCTCAACTCAAAATGGCAGTGTATTCAGTACGGTTCTATGGATGTTCCAGTACGCTATTAAAAAATTCATATTAATATACCATTGGGCACGAGATCCCGATCTTTTCCTTCTCCCACTTTGATAACAAATATGTCATCCAGACGCTAGCTAAAATGCTCTGGTAAAACAAAAGTCGATGAAAATAAAAAGAAGTAAATATCAAAGAAAAATAAACCAAATTGGCTAACCCTTGAATATAAAGCAACGAATACGTTCATCCATTTGAAGTAGGTACTATTGAATAGTAAAAAAAATGGCGATAACAATAACGAAAAAAAAAGCTCACATGAATAAAAACAGAATTTCAGTGTTCTACCAGTATAATTACCACGTGTATCTACTACCTACAATTAAGTAAATATATTTTACGTTTCGAAAGCAAACATTTCTGCAAAAGCGATCACGTAGAAAATTAAATAGGGACAAATTGGGTAAAATGGCCACAAATGACTCTAATTGACTACAATGCACACGCATGGATGAAATGAAATGAAACGAATAGGTATCTGGGAGAATTTTATTTACGTTTATTGAAAATAACTCTTCAAAATGTTCGAAACTGTATAATATTCTTGATACGGGATAGAAATTTCAGACAATATTGAAAGCTTGCAATACCGAACTGTCCAAATAAAAATCGAGAAAATAAAAGATATGACAATATTTCCTGTTTTCCAACTTCTCAAAATTATTCTATGGTAGAAAAAAAAAAAAAAAACTTATTTAATAAATAAATTAGAATGAACGAGGGACCGTTCGTCTACAGCAAATTAATACGTTTTAGACAATATAAAATAAAGTAGCAGAAAGAAATTATTGTAGTACAGCAAGATGAATGTGCAAGTAAACCCGTTCGAGGAAGGATAAAGAAACTTGAAAACTAGTGACGGCGAGACAGCTTTTATCGATGGTAATAAAAATCGACGATGGAAATTTAAAAATGAAGTACGAAAATACGATCGGCCCTTTATTTTTCTTTCTTTGAAATGGCGAGCAAATGGACGTATTTTCCTTATAAATATGAGTAAGCGTATTTTCATTATAAATATGAGTGAGCGTATTTAAACATACATGGTCGGAAGAAGCGAAAGGCAATAAAATTTCGAAGATTAAGAAATGGGGCAAAAAAACTCTTGAGGAATGATTTTAAAAGAAAGTTTATGAAAGCTTCTCGAAAAGATGTTATAACGAAATCACCGAAACTATCAAATGTCATGATTCAAACACCGATTCTGGAACTATCTGAAATATATATTCAATAAAAATTGATACTAAACTAAAGAAAGGGACGTTTAGACGTATTGATTAGGTTAATTGATAATGCTAAAATAAACGTTAACCATTAAACTCATTCTGGAGATCCACGGAGTAATCGGAAAAATATTACTCAGGTTTACTTTATGTACAGTTGTGACTGTAAAATCAATTAGAAATGGCAAAAAATTCTGAATCATGAGTTACAAAGAACAAATTCCACCAATTTACAATTTCAGATAGATCTACTGACTATAAATATATATTATATTAAATATTTAATGCCCCAATATTATGTTGAAAGAATTTTTGAAGAACTACTCAATTTGTTCCTTAATAAAAAAAACTGAAAATAACAATCAAAAGTTAAAATACTGAAAGGCCATGGAAAGGTAAATGAGAATTTGATAAAATGTTACTCGCTGTATGGTATACCATTAAAAAGGTTTGGGGCACTACACGCTTTTTTTTTAATTTTTCAAAACTGTGATAGGACAACTATAAAAATTAACTTTCAAAAAATCATTAATAAACTTTTGAAGATATTGACATTGTCCCATTACTCAAATCTACATCGGTGAATAACTTATAACTATAATTGTTAGAATATGAATAAACTTTGATCAAAAATACGTAACACTATATGAAAAGAGATGTACAAATACATCGCAAGAAATTACTGAGAAAAAAAAACGAATTTAACAATTATATTTTAAACCACACATTAATAATACAAAAACGTGTTCGAGAGGAAGAAAATATAAAGTGATATGACGAAAAAAATGTCTTTGATTTTCTAAAATAAATTCGACATATTCAGCGCCTAATACTATATCTACATCACTGTGTGGAAGATCATTAGATTCAGCGAAATTAAATTTAGGAAAGTTATTCATAATATCTACAAAATTACTATGAGTTACAGTGTAAGGAATTTTACTAATTACCTCCGCCTCGATGGCGATACGAAAATTGGAGAAACGAGATTCCAAAACAAATTGGGTTGATGTGTTAAGGACTGACGAGTCATCATTAATACCAACAAGAACAGTAGGGTTTTATTTTTTGCGAGTGTAAGTTTAGCGTGATTACAAAATTCACGACGAGTTAATGTTGTTTCCGATGCTGGATCAAGTAATACGCGAGCAAGTACAGTACCTGAAGCAGTTTTTGCCTTTACTACTGCAGTTGATAAGAAGACGGTCTTCGAGTTGAGCCTACAGCACACAATGTTGACTTGGGTATGACGGGGTTAGGGTCAATCGTTGATGTTGGAGCATCCTTTGGTTGTGAAGTTGAAATTACATTTGATCGAAGCAAGGAACTATCTCGATGCAACATTGGATGGTGGTTACCGTTGCATAAGCGACAATTGGGACGTTTACAATCTGCAACTGGGTGAAACGGATTGAAACACTTTAAGCATAATTGTTCCTTTTCACAATTTCAAAACGCTCATTTATGGTTTTAGAACCGAACAATTTACACTGGTTTAGAAAATGCCCTTCTTGGCATACGACACATTTTACTTTACTCAAATTAGTAATAAATGACCTTTTTTCACTTATAGTAACTGAAGGTTTTGAAGTTTTGTTCAATTTCAACGAATTAGAAACCTCCACCGAGTGATCATCAACGTGAACGCACGGATCTGCAAGAATTTCTGTAGTTCACCAAACTTTGGATAGGAATCCGTTGTGGTTGTTGAATTTTCCCAGTCTTTCGATGTTCGGAAATCAAGTTTACTGGAAACGATATATGTCACGAATTTAGAAAAGGTTTCGTCTATCACTTCGTCAGAAGCTTTAAGACCGCGAATTATTATTTCAACTTTGTCCAAAAGGACACGAATTTGGTTTTCACTTTTAATTGCTTCTAAATTATACAAGTTACGAAACAAGGTTTTAATTACTGCACGTTTATTATCGAATCGGGAGAGCAAATGCGACCACGCTTCGGAATATGCTTTATCGTCGAGTTTAAAATCGCGAACAAAATCTTTGGCTTCACCACGAGTGCTTGTTTAAGGTAGTAAAGTTTTTGAACATTAGATAGTTCATCGTTGTTATGAACTAGGTTTTCGAATAAACCTTTGAAATTTTGAAAATTTAAAATGTTACCATCGAACGAAGGAACAGCGATCTTCTCCAATTTTGGTTGTGCTGAAGAGTTGCAAAACGAAGAATTTAATTCGGATGGGACTAGAGACTGACGTTGATTGGCAATGGCTAATTTTTTATGGAATGTTTTGATGAGAGCTTCATTATGGAATGCTACATCACTGATTTCACAAACTTCTTTCATGTAGTTATTGGTTTTCAAAATGTAGTCATCAGCAGTTTCATCAAGTAGTTCAATTGCAGCGTCAATTTCAGATTCAAAGTTAGATTTAATTTCACGATAGTCAGATAACATTGCTTCAAGCTTACTTAAATTTTCAATGTCCATTGATTTTTTTTTGTTGAGATCAGCCATTTGATCACGTAAACGAACGAGATTGAATTTGATGGTGCGCCTCCGCTTGTTGATAGCATCAGCCATGATGAAAAAGTTGAATTTCACAACACCACGTCACGAGAATAAGAAAGAATCGAAATATTTAATGTTGATTACCGGAAGAAAATATCCGGCCCGAAGGACCATGAAAAGAGATGTACAAATACATCGCAAGAAATTACTGAGAAAAAAAAACGAATTTAACAATTATATTTTAAACCACACATTAATAATACAAAAACGTGTTCGAGAGGAAGAAATATAAAGTGATATGACGAAAAAAAAAAAAAAAATAAGAATGACAATGTGTTGAAAAAACGAGGCGAGTACAATTTTATTGGGTTATATTGTGAGAGTGACGAGAATAATAACTGCCAGTGTGGCCAAATACGATGAGCAAAAAATGAATGGGGAAATAAAGTAACACTATACAAGAACGAAAGCTTAATGTTTGAAAGATATAAGCAGGGAGGATTTTTTTTCTTTTCAACCTGAGCATTCAAAGTCTAATTAAAATTTGGTCATAATTAATAAATTCTTGATGTACATTGAAATCGAGTCTGACTTGCAGAGTATGAACACAAATTCCAGGTAAGTATAAAACCTAGCAAGCAAATTGCCACAAATTGATGCCAACAAATTTTGAAATAACTTATGGTCACTTTTACATATTACGTATTTGACAGTTGCCCTACAGTGTATTCACTGATTTCAGAAAAGAACAGGTACAGTATTTCAACTCAAGCACGTCAAATTTTCCTAAAAAAGGGAAACTGTATAATGAGAAAATTACAATTTTTTTTAATGATTACTGAAAATTTATTTTTTCAGTTGTCCCATTCCAGTTTTAGAAAATTCAAAGGGAGGACCTAGCACGCCTCAACGATTCTTAATGGTCTAGCATACAACGAATAAACAAATAATATTTTATTATGTTTCAATTCCCATCCTTGAGGTTTTTTGAACACTTTATTTTCAGCCATAACTGTTTTTTTCACATTTCCAGTACCTAAGAGAAGACATCGAGCGCTTCTTCAGAAATTTGTTATTTATTTTCACTAACTAAACAGAATTTTAAACATTATTTATTCGTTAGATGTTTCATAATTATGTCAATTTAAAACAGTTAATTTTTAGAATTTCTCGTTTTTGCTAATTATAATGATAAAGTATGGTAAATAATCATATAATTTCAAATAAAACCAGAGAAATAATAAAGTCATAAATAAAAAAGAAAACATGAACATGTGGTTAATTTTTGTAAAAAGAAAAGTTAATGCGAATTAGAAAAAAAGAGAGGAAAAAATAGCTATACCGGAAGTCCCGTCGGTCGATCTGCACCAAAATTGGTAGAATTCTACTATAAATTATAATAAATATTTGTTCCAAATTTCGTACATGTGGTTCTTAAATTCCACATTTTATGACCATATAAAAACAAAAATATCGGTACCGAAGTACTGTCCGGCCGATCCGCACCAAAGTCTGGTCCTTGACTTAGTACTAATGTTCGTACCAAATTTCTTGATTATCGGACAAAAATTACAATCTATATCGTGGGAACAAGAAATAGACACTATATATTTATTGTTTAGATTTAGTTTGGTCACTGTGGGGCCCAAATCAAATGCTAAACGGTATTTTTGTGCTCGAAAAATATTTTCTGGTGCCCAAATTGGGTACCACACAACGTTTTTTCGCTGGAAATGGTTTCAAATGACCAGAAATGCTCTGAAACATAAAAAGCCAAAATTTCATCTGGGCACCACAATGACCGTTTTTTGCAGCCTTGATATAAAATAGTTCGTTGTATATCAAACCAGATTGTGCTTGTTGTTATATACCTTCCCTGAAAAAATATAAATAACCGTTCTGTGGTGCCCAACAGCTGGTATATAATCTACAGTCTTTCTAGTGCCGTTTTGGATGAAAATATAGCAACAGGTTCATTTTTTCTTGTTTCCAAAGATAGTTGTGGTCAAGCATTGTTTATCTTCATTGTATGAAGGATGTGATCTTTTTCAAATTATTCTTTATAAATTCCTCTATTCTGTTAGCCGACGTTCTATTATTTTACTCAGTTTGTTTGCAGACATTAACATTGACATCCGGAAGGACTAGAGCTGGGAATGATGAACATAATGAAAAATAAAACAACCATAATTTTTTTTTCTTCTAATTTTCCATGCAATCTGAATTTAGATTTGTTGTATAGGCTTTGGCAAAAAGTGAGCACTTCAAATAATTTCAAAAACTATCGATGGTTATTCATATCTAACAAACTTATTGATCTATCGAAATTTCATTATTACAGTTTTAAGCAAAATAACCCTTACGAAAAAGATAACATAGGCGATTTGCTTTCCTTCAGCAGTTTGTTTGTTTTACATTTTTCTCAGAAACCACTGAATCAGAAGGCACCAAATACCTGTCAAGTCTGGTCCTATATAAGAACTACATTTTGTGAAAATTTCACAGTTCTATTTGTTTTGTCGTTTCTTCAAAATCCAATAAAAACCACTTTTCCAGTAATTATTTCTTTTCCAGTTTTCTCAAAAATTATTGTATGAATAGGCACAAAACTTCTATGTGACTATGTTTAGAAAAACGTAATAAAATTATACTTTTATTAAAAGTAATATTCTGAAATAAATCCTGGCCTTAATTTTAACCAATAAATTACAGAATGGCCAGTCTCCTGGAATATAATTAAAACGAAGGTCACTGCCTCTTCACATAGTAACCCATTGTGCAGTTAAAGAATTTCTGTTAAATGTAATGCAGAAAATACGCTGATGGCTTGCACCACATTTCGAATACCAAAAGAGATACTTCGAGCAACAAAATGGGGACTTCTCTGAAACCCTTGCATCATGAAATCATAAAACTTTGTCGATGTTGCTAAATTTTTTTTCGATTCTTTGTGGGTTTTTTTGAAAAGTACTGAAAACGATGGAAATAAGATTTATGAAAATATTATTCTATAAGATTTTGAGAAATTACAAAAAGGACTGGTAATCGAGCTGAAATTTTTACGAAAAATATTCCTCATATAGGCGCAGATCTGACATAAGTTTGATACCTAATTAGTTTAATAGTTTCCGAGAAAAGTGAAAAAGAATAAATTGCAAAAATTTATGGAAAATTGGTTTTTTCAGAATTTTGAGAAATGAATTGGGTTTAATTTTCACAAAAAATGGTATTTACATTATGCATAACCAGGTCTGATAGGAATTTAGTTCCTTTTGGTTCAGCTGTACGTAAGAAAATTGGAAAAGAAACAATTGCTAGAAAGATGGTTCTTCCAGGATTATCGAAAACGACAAAAGGGATTCGAGCTGAAATTTTCTTGAAAAATAGACTTTATTGGAACTAGGTTTAATAAGAGTTCATTGCCTATTAGCTCAATAGTTTCTGAAAAATGGAAAAATGGTTTCTCCAGTAAGTATTCTGTCAAAACTACCAAAGGGATAAGGGTACAATTTTTATTAGAGATAATCTTTATTGAATGATAAGTAGAAGGTTGCTGGGAGTTTGATGCCAATTGATTCAGTGGTTTTCAAAAAAATGTAAAACAAAGAATTGCAGAAAAAAAGCAAAAGTCCCAGCTATGTTGCTTGAAGCATTTTTTTCATATTTAAAGCGCAAGGAATTTCAAACATCTTTTCTGCATCGCATTTTACAGAAATTTTGTAGCCAAGGTGCAAGTGGTTACGATGTCAAGAAGTCATCTCTTTAATTGTCTTTTAGAAAACCAAGAGAGCGGATATTCTAGAACTGGTTGAAAATGCAGCCAGGATTTAGTGCCCAAAACTACAACTTTTGGTGAAAACTTTCGAAATATTTCGATAATGTAGATAAGTGTAGACTATATGATACTATATGGGTTTATTTATTTTGCAGAAATTTTATGCATTGAAGGCATTTTTTTTTTTTTTTGGTTTATTTGAATTTTTTAAATTGGCTATCGAATTCATGAAGTGGGGAACATGAACTTCAGAGTTTTGAGTTTTTATTTCTCAGAACTGATGTCAAAACTATAAAGTAGAATAGAAAACCAATATTCAAACAAAAAAGGTCCAGAACTAGGATTATTGACAAAAATGTTCGAGACTAATCGAATTTCTCGGCTATTTGAGTTTTTATTTCTCAAAGCTGACACAGACAAAATAAATTTAAACAGAACTGAATAATAACTTTTAAACCTAAAGATTCAGAACTGAAACTTTAAAACTCAAATATAACTCTCAGAATATAGTTTTTGAAATGAAACTTCGTAGAGACTATTAAGGGATAAGCCTAAACATGGGGCCAAAATTTTGTAAAAATAAAAAAATACAACTTCAATCAATAATACAGAATATGTACATATAATTAATAGCACTGAATCGCCGCTTTGTGGCGCTTTGGCTTGTATTGGCCTGACAACACTGATCAATTTGTGATTAGTAAAGTTATATGGATGTTCAGACAAGTTGATACAATCTGATAAGAAAGTGTCACAAAAGTCGTTTTTAATATGTTATCCCACAAAGCAAGTGCTAGTGTCATTTGCAATAGTGATGTTAAAAATTTTGATATGTATCGATAAGTATTGATACACACAACTGCATCGAAGTATCGATACATTGCTCGATACTCACGATACGTATTGATATATTTTATACATTCAAAATAAAAAACATAAATAAATAAATAAATAAATAAATAAATACAAATAAAAAAAAGTACGCCAGGCCACCAGCAGACAGAATAGATTATGAAACTATATTCTTCTTAATATTTAATAATTACCACCGATGATGGCTTAATACGTGGAAAGGCGGAACAGGGAAGAGAGATATTTCTATTTTATCAAGAAAAAAAATTATGGATTTTTGATATGATACTGTATTGATACGTATCAATACACGTGGTCAAAATATCGATACTCAAAAATGCTTCGATATAACATCACTAATTTACAATTCAATTCCCTTCACTTGCCCTATATTTTGAAGAACTAACGACACTTGCGCTTACCTAGTGGAATAATTTGTCCCAACTACAAAATGATGATTTTATTACATTGGCTTTATGGGAGTGCGTCAACTTGTCTAAATAGTCTACATACCTAACTTCGGTTATTAGGATGGAAACACTGAAACATTTGTAGTTGAAGTATGCGCCTTGAATTTTGTCTGAATAATTTTCATTGAAGTTTTTCTTAATAATATTCGTTAAATTTTGTCTAAAAAAAATCGGGTTGCACGTTTGTTATGGTGATTTATAGTATGATAGGTACAAATACTGAATGATGAAAAAAATATTTTCTCCTTTCTCGGATCAAAATTATTCTTTAAATTAAAAATAAAATTCGTAAAACTCAGCCACATCCATCTCTTTGTACAAAAAATACCTCGCAGTATAGGTTTACTGTCCTTTAGTGGAAAACAATAAAAATATTTTGTTTGTTGAAGTCCAACACAATGAAAAAAAGGTATATATCCAGTATTCCTTTCATTTAACAGAATAAATTTGGCAACAGTACTAGGCATCTCTTTGGTTTTTTCTGTATAGATACAGGGCACCACAATACCTTTTATTAGCAGCCGCACCGCAATAATCTTTCCTGTATATTTTTAGAATTTTAGATATACAGGCACTGCATTGACTTTTAACATTTCAGGCTCCACAAGTATGGTAAATAGATATATAAATGAATTTGAATTATTGGTGCCAAAATTTTCCTGACGTCATGAAACGAAAAACGTACCCACCCCAACCCTGGGGGCTAATACCACACCAAGCATAATAAGTAGATTTTCTAAAGAAAACCTACGCAAAAAAGAAAAGAAAAAAAATGATTTCACAGAAATTCATGAATTTTTCATTCGAATCAAAATGGAGTTGAAATTGAAAAGATTTTCATCACCCAGTTTCTATGTCAAAATAATTTCTCCAGGTGATTTTGAAAATAGTAAAAAACGTAACTAAAATGATTTAGGAATATCAACAATATATTTGCTGGCAAATTTTTTACGATTTTTCGCAATTGTTTTCAATGAAGAAAAGAGAGAGACTATATAAGGCGGTTAGAAAAGTGATGTTTTCTCTGGTATTGATTAAAAAAATCGATTTTCGGGAGGCTTTTTCAACTATAAGTAGAAAAGAAAAAAATGGAATTTTCGTTTTTTTTTTTTTGCGATTTCTCCGATAAAGTTGCAGTATAAGGTATTTTCTAAACACTTTTGCATTTAATATCAAAAGCTAAATGTTTCCAACTTGAATATTTTTTCATAAATGGCTATGCTTCATAGTATTAGTAGTATGAGAAGAATGAGTAAAAAATGTTTTAATCACTCAATGATCGTAACGTATTTGCTTTGTCAATACACATTGAAAAATGATGATAAAATACTATAATAAGGGGAAATATTCGAGATTTGCCGAGCTGGAGTTAAAAAACATCTGAAAAATTATTTAAATTTTCGAAAATAATTCTATATAAAAAATAAAGATGTACATATGCGTGCACACGTAGGTTTCTGTGGATGCCTGACACCCATGACGACTTTTTTTTTTATATTAGGTGATAATATTAAAATTTATTAAATAAGCTTCATTTCATTTCATATTGGGTAGTAATTATCTAAATAATTACCTATGTGTAACATGATTTACGACATAATAAGGACAAAAAAAAAGAAGAAAAAAAACAATAATTACGCGAGAGCAAATATTAAGGGGCCTGAAAATTGGGCAAGTACCGAAGGGGAAAAAATTGAAGAGGGCAAAAAATTTTTCACCAATTTTTCAGGTACCCATGACTTTGCAAGATTGTGCACGCGAGTGAAGGTGTACGGTATCCGGATAAAATTTTTTTCATTTTAAACTTGACTAATTTACACAATGAAAAACTAAGCCGAAGTAAATTCTATTAGCGCGGACAGTAATATTGCAGTAAATTTACGCTTTTCCATTGCTCGTTCACCTTTTTTTGGACATAATGTTAAGAATTACCTGGAAAGGAAAACCTGATTGATACAAAGTCAACTAAACGTTGAAAATAAAATAGAATAACGATAAATTTACAAAAATTTTCTGAATTAATGGATCCTAATTATTGTATTTAACATCAAGTAATAAAACCTTTGGTTCAATATAAACTATTAATATTGAGTACATTTTCAATCTTAAACGGCTGAATAAACATAAGCAATAAAATTACATAATTATTTGTCCTTTTTTTTTTGGGGGGGGGGGAACTCTGAAAACGTAGCCGTTTCACCCAGAAGCGTCAGGAGATTATTGATGTCAATGTGGTGAGAGAAGGTCCTGATTCGGTGGCTTAAGATTTCCCCTCAACAATTTTTCAGTTACATGAGTGAACATCGACTGAATCAAACTGAATACACAGCCATTTTGAGTTGGGAATCAGGAATGTGACGGCGGTTGGTCTTGAACCTAAAATATTTCGATTACAAGGCTGAGCACTAAATCACTGTACTACGAAAATAATCGGTTTTTCAGGTTGCCAAAACTTATGGAATGGAGTAAATTAAGCCGTTATGGCAAATTTTTTGGACTAAATTTTATGATCTCAAATTTTCCCTTGATTTTGGCTAAAATATATTGCTATTAATTGTACAACTCAACTTTAAAACTAATTTTTTGTTTTTAAGTAGGTTTTCTATGAAAATCAACTTACTAATTTTGATGTCATGAAACGACCTAGGAGTGGTGGTAAGTACGTTTTTCGTTTTATAACAACGAAAATTTTGCCACCAAAAACTCAAATTTATATAATTGTGTGCCATATTTAATTATACAGTATATAAGCCAATTGAAGGAGGTAATGATTTTAAATAGTGTAATTTTAGGTCAACATTCATAAAATTTAATACAATCGTCAATAATTATGATCTACTACTAACTTTTTAGCAAATAATTTTCTGATTTTTGAAAACTTATTTTTTCTAACAGAGCTGCTGCTGCTGTTTTTTTTTTTTTCAAATTCGAAATGAGAAATATTAAAATAGTTAAAACAAAAAGATTCAATCCCTTCCGTTCTGCGCAGAGAATAATAAGTATTTAAGTTTTCTTCACTACTCTTCACTTACAAAAGCTACTGTAGATGGTTAGACACCACAATTATAAATAAGCAATAAGCAGTAAGCTCAGGTATAATTTATGCAAACAATATCCGATACCAGATTTTAGAAATTTAAAAAATAAATACGGAAAGACAGGATTATTTTTCAAGAATTAAGGTAATTTCAGATAGCTCATAAGCCCAGTTTTACATTAAAATGATAACGAATCTTCATATATTCGGAGGAAATATTCTCATATTTCTTTGAAAATTTAGTGAAACGTAGGACAATGATATTGTTGATATCGTATACCTTTCAGTAAACCAACTCCATTTGTGTGATTGACATATGGGTAAGTAGGAATTTTCTTGGGCACTAGAAATCTGATGAACTTCATTTGATGCCCAATATTTAATACGCAATGTTTATGCAAAGAATCAACTGTTAAACGGTTTTAAGAGAGGTCAAGTAATACAAATTCTTTCACCGCAGGTCAATGCCACAATTATAACTGTACAGAAACGCTGGAATTTTAGCAATAGATTTTGATTCAAATTTTCATAAATTTATAATTTGATGATTACGTGGCTTTACTAAAATACTCAAGTCACCAATGTGATTCACGGACATTTGACATTCCCTTAAGTAACTACTTACCTACATTCGAAAGAATCTATAAGTGAAAATGAAAGCATCAATGACTGATAAAATAAATAAAAATTGATTTTTTAATTTACACCTCCTCTCTAACTTATCTTCATAATTCTCCAATACGCCGACGATTTCCGTTTGCTTCATCAGTCAAAAATTAATTTTCTATTCCGAATAAGTTAGTATGTTAAATTTGTAACGATAATTAAGTTTATCATATTTTAGTATGTGAATTTTTTGAATAGTTCAGCGAAGAGCGCAACTCGATAGAGAACTTGTACAATCATTGATTATAATATAATCAATAATCACCTTAGCTAACAACAGTTACGTGAAATTTCGAAATAAATTTAATCTTTCTTATTTTGTACTGTTGAACAGAATGGCACGAGTTCCGCATCGCATGCCGCTAATTCATTCTGCTGGAGAATTGACATTTAAACCGAATGAATTTTCAGAGGAAAAACGCAATTGATACTGCTGATGGTGGATTAGACATTTTCGACACAACGTCTCGTCGCGAGTGAACTGAAATAATATTGAAGCAAGAAAAAAACGGCAACAGTTAATAGAATCATTTGGCTGACGCAAAACATACAATCCGTTTAAAAGAGTAAGATGGTAGATAACACACGATGAAGGATCAAATCAAACTATGCGATGGACTACACATGGTATTGAATTCGAACAAAGACAATATCGTTAATAGGTTGACTGTATCAATTTTTGGGAACTGTACACCGCAATTTGTATCTTTCAACCAAATCCAGATAATACAGTCTCTGCATCGCGTAGATTAGCTGAAACTGACAATAATCTTATAGAAATACGATCAAAAACGAAACGATATTGTAAACAAATTACAACGGTTCATACCTGTCACTGATGATGTCCAGAAAACACTACAAACTGCTTGTCTAATTATCTCTTCGTGTGGAAGATATTCTACAAATCAAAAAGAGAAATGCTCATCAGTTATTTAATATATTTATAACATCAAAATATTCATCAGTCAATACCGAAATAAAGTAACTAATTCGTACCTCAATCATACTGTTTCTGTTTGAAACTCGTCAATTTGAATGCCGACAATGAGTGGTTCGATGTGTGTTGTGTGTATCATAGATAAATAAGTAATACACTTTGTGTGTACAACTGTACTACTGTACATAATATGTTTATGACGTTTATGTACAGGTACAGTATAAAACCAGAAGGGCAGAAGACAACCAAGCCAAGCAATTACAAATTGTGACAAACACGGACGGAGAACTACTTGTACAAACTCAGACGATCAGCTGCAGATCACCACTGCACTTTGTTATATATTGTTTTGATGGTTAATAACAACCAGTGTTACCTTATTATCAAAATAAATGTTCTGTTCAGTCAGCGGAAAGAAGAATAAATCTCCCTTTATTGAATTATTAATATTCATCTTATCATGTTTATCAAAATTCATAAAAATATTGTAATAAATTAATAATATTATTAAATTTTATCATATTATATCATCATCATTATCTAGTTCGTCAGAGCGTTTAAGTGAGTGTCAACGAATTAGTACAAATCGTAAGTCAAGTATATGTCGACTATTAGGTACATTTATGGCGAGTTGCTAATTTGCTGCGCTGAACCTGAAGGTGTTGCTTTTAATTGTTAGAAAAATAGTTTATTTTTTATTATTTCTCATAATTCATCGGAAGCTTGATGGTGTGTATTACTGTTCTTTCTTCTTTTTTTTTAGTCTTGGCCGATATTTTCAACAATTCCATGGCTTCAAAAAATATTAAAAATGAGTTAAAAACGACTCCTGATGAAAATTGGTAAATTTTCGAATAATAATGCCAGGTAAGCTACATCAGCGTCAGCAATGTTATACATAGTCGAAGATTTTTTTTCTTTTATTTATTTATTTTAATATTTTCAATATATTTACGTTGGGCACCAACCGATTCCCATTTAATTTTGCGTTTTACCTATATATACTTTTATAACTATAGAAACTGAAAACACTCGAGTAGATACAGTAGCTGTACTTTCTGGTAAAGCTTATTTTATTGGTAAGTACCTACTTATAGTCTTTATCCGAATTCAGAAAAATTCCTTTAGTTCTTTCCTCGAAGAAAAATTTTCTTCCTGATGTAAAGCGAGCCGCCATAGGCCAAAGATTTTCCTTAAAAAATTTTTGTTAGAAGAAACTTACTGCTAAAAAGATGTATATCTTACTTGAGTGTATAGGTATTTGAAGAATTTCTTAAATCATTCTATTCACACGATATTACAGAATTTATGTTAAAGAATTCGGGTTTATTCTATAGGCTTTATGGTCATTTATCATACGAAAATTCAAATTTTTTACTGGTATCCACATATGACATACTTGACATGTAAGTACTTCTGGTAGGTCCCTACGTTTACTGAATGTTTTTATGTACTTGATATCGAAATTTTTTCTCTTTATAGTTACTATTCTACTGACTACTGTCGAGTAAATTTAGAAAATTAAACTACGCAAGTAAAGACCTGTCGTTTGTAAGTGCAGTGTCGTGTTCTTTGGCAAGAATTTACATGTTATGTACATTCGTTGTCTATTTTCTTCACATACTTATTTTTATGTTAAATAGATAAGTACTTACCTACCTAATATTTTTTCTCACATTTTCCTTTTTATTTCTGAAAAGAGAGGGAAATATTTGTTGTATTCTTGTAGCCTAGTTGAAAGCTTGTGTCAAAAGACAGCTAAAAAGTAAGAAAAATTAAATTTTTATTGTTAAATTTGAGAAATGTTACTTTTCATTCGTTGACGTATTTTAATTAGTTTTCGATGTAGAATTTTTGGTTTATTTATGTACCTATACTCGGTAATTTCTGACTTCTTTTCCTAAGTTAAACAACAGTGGAGAAGAGGTGGCTTTTTAATGCTTATCTCCATCATTACCATGCTCTTCTGTATCGAAGTCGAAATTAAAATTGGCAAAAGAGTTGAAAAACATCGAAAATGTGAGGTGTTATAAAAAAGAGGTCGAACTATAAATGCTAGAATTTAATAAAAATCATGCTTTTTCTCCAATATAAAGATCAAAGATTACCATATTTAATAACAAAAATAAATTATATGAGATGTAAGTTAATTAAAAAGAGGGGAGATTTTGTCAAGAAAAATTTTGGAGTCAACAAATTCATTGTGGAGACTGTAGGCGTCCAGTTTACCCAATCCTTGTGATTTTTCAGATCAAAATATGTCTTCCGGAGTTGAGCTGTACCTACTTTATTACATTATTTGGTGTATTTGAGTGAAAATTACTTAGAAATTGTGTAAGAAATTAGTACTCGCGTACAGTAGGTAGTTCTTACACAAGAACGTTTATTATGAAATGTTTTATACTCATGGCCGGCATCTTTCCTTCTTCCGTGTGGTGCAGAACCTTTTTTCAAAAGTGTAGGTAAATATTTTTTCTTTCGGCCTGAGTATCCAGAATAAAGGAGGGGGATATAAAAATTGAAAAGTTTTGTAGTTGTGATGAAATTTGACATTTTTATTTATTTTTTATATTTTTGTAAAAGAAATCACAATTATTGAGTTTTTGAAATTTTTCTCGTGAGGTGCTGAGCAAGAACCACACAAACGATTTTGTGTGGTGCAGTCTATTTACTGCACCACAATTAATGCCGGGTATGCATTCTTGAGTACCTACATAATATGTAGAGAGGTACCTTCATGAATCAAAATAAGAATTATATTATGAATTTAAATTTTTCGATGTTTTAATTTTTGTTACGTAATCGTAGGTAGGTAGGTCGTCTACGCAGCCAACTTGTAGAATAAATGATGTTTGAATAGTTTGGCTTAGTTTCCACATTAAAAAATTATAGGAGAAATGTTAATTTAAAATTTTTCTCGATATCAATTCTCTTATCTATGATCATAAACCCGAAAACACTATAATGAAATATTCGTTATATTTAGTTCTTCATAAATTCTTCCTAAAGATATTTTAAACAAAATAAAAAAATAATATTAGCTCAAACTTTCACAAATTATATACTCAGATACGTTTGACTTTTTTTTTGTTTTCATTATGATTATCTATATGATAGGTAATTAAGTAGATAATATATTTTGTAACCCTGAGTAATTAAATCTATGCCAAGTAATCATAATCATTTTAGGTTCCCTCCTTAGTAGGTACTACCCATGATTTCTGATTAGTGTTTATGGTAGGTACCTACTCTTGACAAACAGTTTGTGATTTGTAAGTGCAGTACTACGTCAAGTAATCAGTATAATTACTACTAATTTTAGTGATTATTGATGTCATGTAATAGCATTTAAATGATTTTCTATTCATTATTCATTTGTATGTGAAGAAATCATCGGCCTACTGCCCCTCATTATAGGTAGATTTCGTCGAATCTACCGGTTGCGGAGAGTGGTACCTACTTATGTTACGATCTTGAGCAAATTTATTTTTCTTTTCATTTTGCTTGTTTGTATGAGAAATATTTAGAAATAGAAATGTCCTTTTGATAAAAATTTCTTGATACACTATTATTTTTAAATTAGCTGGTGTGATTTTTGCAATGTTTTCATTATAGGGTAGCTACCTAATTGAAATATTCAAAAATCGATGAAACGTATTTCAGCTTTAAGAAAAAATCTATAATTTTAATTGAATGGATTGAAATAAAAGAAAAATATAACATCCCTATCGAGAAAGTATGTAGAAACAGTGTGACTTATCTAAACAAAGAAGAAGAGTAAAATTTTCTTCTAAAAAAAAAATTTGAATGAGGGGTAAGTATTATTCGCTACCGTTGAAATCAAATGAAATGCGAAGTTACTTGGAAGTATTCAAATGACTGATCTACTCTTGGAAATATTCTCTTCTGATAATATTTATTCAATCGTTCAGTTAATTCAAGTCTGCACAAGTTGCTCTCTGATTGGATCGCCATACTGCGTTAGTAGATAGTACATTGAGAGAAGAAAAAAGTCAAATTTTGTCTCGCAACTTTAGAACATGCATTTATTCATACACGAATGTATGAATAATTGCATATCCGTAATTTGCCAGGCAAAATTACAGAAACATGCCTTTCACTATCTTCTTTCATCTATCCTATCAAGATACGGGTTAAAATTTTTTATTGTTGATTGTGCCAAAAAAAGCAGTTTTTGAGGGGAATTTTTTTTGATTTTCTGAATTTTCCAAATTTCATAACTTTTTTAATTGTAAGAACAGGCCGTATGGGGAGACTAAGTTTTTTGCTTCTATCGACGAGTCCTATATATAAGACCGCTTTGGTTAGTAAGAGATTCTGAAACATTCAAAAAATTTTTTAAATAATTTTAATTCTCTGCTGCTCCTTCAATTTTGAGTATAGAACATTTCTTGGCACATCATTTTTATCTTTTCTTAGTCTTGGAGAGCACCCTGTATTTTATTAACGAAATTTTCAAATTTTATGAGGCCTGTTTACATTTAGGTACGGTTTCTATATTTTTAAATTTTCATTGAAACATTATTAGGTTTAGGTCCGTAAAATTTAATAAATGAAAAAACAAGATAATTTTTTTGTAATACATAGTTGAAAGTAATAAACTAGCCGTATGCTTGTATGAACGCAGGTAAAGTAAGATTGAATTTTTCCACTCACACATACAGCCTATCTTCTATGGAACACTAAGAACAAGTGTATAATGAAATTTTTATCATTGAGAACCACATGGAAAAATTGATTTTATTTTTCATTTTTCTTGAATACCTACGAGAACGCCTACGTATAGTTTTCCATTCTTTCTTTTATCAAGTTTCCACAATTTATATGTATAGGCAGGAAATTATGTCTAAGATGTGTCAAGGTTTTCGAAAGTTTATTTCAAAGCAATAATGGTGAAAAATTTTTCCTGCGTCATGTATTTTTTCAATTATAGGCACTCGATTTTGTTCACGTTCGATATGAGTCAAGATTTCAAAATTCCTTTTGGATGATGTTATTTCCTTTTTCAATAGGTTTTTAGAAATTTTTAATTTGTTTTCGAAAAGGGTCTTTTTCTTTTTTTTTTCTTTTTTTTGTAGAAATTTTTTCATACTTCCTCGTAATTGTTAAAAGAACTTTTTACCCCCTCGATCGAAGATAACGATCAAGAATAAAATTCATCCACAATCGACACTTCCCTTTATAATTCTTGACTTAACTTCAAACTTCAAAATCTACTTCTTCATCTCATTTTTAAATCTCGAATGGCATTATAAATTTACTTTCAAAAAAATCTGCCTTTGAGAGAAACAAAAAACTTGGGAAAGAAGAAACTTTCAAATTTTGCTGACTGCCGCTTTCAGATTTTTGTCTTAGTTAGATATGATTTTTAATTTATTCAGTTGTCAATAAAATTTTCAAAAATTTTGAAATCAATTTAACTGAACCATAAAGAGTGAAAAAGTATCACTCCATCAGTTAATAACTTACGGAGGCAGTTATCAAGTTAGACATTTTGAAAGGGTTCTCTTTTATTCGTTGTCATCTGAATATACGTGGAAAAGTACTGCATAAGTCTAATTAAGTAAAAGTAATCGAGTTTCGTTTTTTTTTTTTTGTTTTTAACGTACGTAAAAAAATAAAAAAACAACATTAAATTAAACAAATTTGGTGCTTTCACATTTTAGGTAGGCCTACGTTATGAAGTATAATTTTTATAAGCCCTCTGGTGGTTTTTAGCATTAGGTAATTTAAAAAATTTTGAATTAATTGTACCGAAAGGGATGACTATTAAATAAAAACAGAATGTGTTACAAAAAAATTACGATACCAATGAGATACCTAATTAATTTTGCATAAATTTAAGTGATTTTTTGGTTTCGATAATTAAAAATTCACATCATATGTACTCATATCTTCAGATCCTTCCCCTCGGCAATTTAGGCCTTTTAAAACTGATTTCTCTATTCTTCAATTTCAAAAATTTTTTAAATTTCAAACATCATTAACAGTTATCCAACCCAGCTTCAATGTCTTAGTTTTCTTCGTTAACCCACTGCTACATTGACGGCTCCAAGGCCACTTCTAAAATCATCTGTATATTTTCAATGCAAGATAAAATGTACACTATGAAACCTTTCATTTTCAGTTTTTGTACAGTTGGCTAATTGCTATTTTCTTATGCAGGCAGCAGATTCTCACCTCACCCCAAAACTATTCTTTTATCCTGCTCTCAAACTCTAAAAGTGCACTTTCTTCTCTTCAAAATATCTACTCTCAAAATCTAATTGCTCAAAAAATTTTTTTTTATATATTATTATGTATATATCCGCTACAGCCCATATCAATATCCATCCATCTTCTTTGTGTGAGTTCATCACCAGAAAGTTATATCTTTGGTAATAATAAAAGTTGATTTAGCAACTCTATGTGAAATCTGACGAATATAGTTCTTCTTTTATTAAGAAAAATGTTTTCAGCTGTATCAGGTTCAACAGACAGTGGTTATTGGTAATGCGGTGACGAATTTTTTTAGATCTTTTTCGTGTGTCACCAAATTTAAGGCCAAATATTTTCGAATTTTCAATCAACTTCATCTTGATTATTCTTCATCAAAGATTTTATTTCAAATTCTCTACCACAACATAGTATTCCACTAGTTTTACTTAGTATTCTCTATCCTTTATTTTTCCATATCTCCTATCCTTCTCAAAACGAATTCTTAAAGAAAGCAGATATTTTTGTACCTTCTTTCTTCCATCTTCTTCCTAATTTCTATAAATCATTTAAACTTGGTTTATAAAAGGGGAAAATACGTGGATACAAATTCCTAATTTTGTGGTTAAAGATGTTAACCTAGCGCTTATTCTTATGTAGATGCATTTAGATATGTATTTGTAGTCCTGGGAACCATGGGAATTTTGTTAATATGGTTCGGTTTTCCTTTATGAGGGAGAGAAAATCAGGGCTTGTCTAGCTCGTTTAGATCTTCTACGTCTCTCATGACTACATTGTTTTTATTCTTCCTCCTTTTCCAACAAAATTTCTTTTCGATACTTGGTCCCTATTTCCTGTACAAGTTGATGATTGGGATGACCCATTATGGGCTAATTCACAATGCTGGTATTTGTTCTTTATGTTCAATCCTCCTTGGATTATTATGGAATTATTTTTTATCCCGTAAGTCTCTCTCTACCCTAATTGATATAGAAACACGTATTTAGAGTACTTTCTTTTACCCCTTTTTAATTTTTCATATCTTACAAATTCCAATCTGTAAGGTCAATGGAGGAGGTGCAAATACATGTAACCCCTTTATGTTTGATCATTTGATCCTCTGAATTCCCTTAGAAATTCGCCTGAATAAACCATTGTTTCAGGCCTATTCTTCACTTTTTCTTCTTTTCCCATCTTCTAAGTGAAGAGGTGTAGCAAATTTATTCTTTAAACCAGTTTAAAATCATAGTGGAACTTTAAATACACAAAAGTTCATTACTACACCTTGTGGTGTCAAAAAATAAACACGCATCCCGAGTATGGGATTTGAATTCACAAAATTAAGTATATGTAGGAGTTTTGAAAAACTATAAAGTCGAGAACTCAGAAGTCAGCCCAAACAGTCAAGCTACTAGCCTACCTGAAAAAGCTCCCAAGGCCTATGTAATGTGTCAGGCAATTTTGTAAAAGCGAATGTTATAAGTAGGCCAACCCATCAGTACAATTCACGTTTAATACAAGGAAAGTTACTTACAGTTAAATAAAACATAGTCTTGGTCATGCAGTTCTTTATTTTCATACAGCCTCATGATTTTTGAATGACCGACGAACCAACAGATTTCGATTGAGTATACCCACAGTTGAAACCAAAAACAGTGATAGGCAAAATGAGAAACAATTTTGCTAACAGTGTTCACATTTCAAATAAGTTTTCTCAAAAACAATCTCCAAAACGAAGACAAAGAACTTGAAATGTCGAATTGAAGACTGTATTATATCGTGAACATATAAGACATTTATGACAAATGGAAAACATTCACATCAAAAACGAGACTAACTGTTCAGAGTAAATCCAAAGTCTTGAACAGTTAGGGAAGATAAGATTTGTTGGTTCATTGTTGGTTGTATTAAAAATCTACATGTCATCTTAATGTATAAAAGTTAACAGTTAAACTGATTTGTATATATTTTGTAGTGTGGAAAATGTTATCTGTGTCTCTGTCTAATTTGTTCATTCTGTGGTATAGTGAAGATACAAACTTATAACTCGTGAGCCATTCCCTGGTTTAAGTATATGTATAAAGACTAAATTCATGTGGTGACATAGGGGAAGACTGGGGTTTTGGATGTCTCAACTTAAACCATTGGCTCATAATAGTTGGCCATATTAAAATTTCAAACTAGTGTAAAATTTTACAAAATTTCATTTTTATTTTTGGTACTTTGTGATTAAAAGACTCTTCCAAAAAGTTTTGGAGAGATAATTATGTTTTTTTAAATTCTGAAAATTTAAAATTAGAATAAAAGTAAAATTTTTTTGGATTTATTAAAAATCCACTAATATTAGCAGTGAAAATTAATTTTGTACCAAATTCTAAGTAAAATTTTAAATTACAAAAACTAAAATTTATCGAGAGTTTGGTACTTCAGATGGTTCCTAGTACCTTGGGCAAATCAACCTGTTATTGATCAATACATTTTTAGTGTCAACATCAGGAGCTAGTTTGGTCTTCCAGAAATCTGTCAGCTGACACATCAAAGTTGCAAATCATTATAACTCTTACTAAATTTTATCAAAAGGTTTGTGCTGTTGATGAAAATTGTATATCACCTGATGTCTGGAGGAGGTTAGTTGTGAATATTACATTGTTGGAATGCTATTAAATATAATGGTTTATGCAGTATTATACATTTTTATTGATATGTATTAAACTTTTAAATATGGATTGATCTAAGGTTTGTGATGGGGAGATTCAACAAATGGATAAAACGAAGGATTGAGAATGAGAATATCTTGAAAATGAGAGGCTTAGGAAGTGATTGTGGTAGGTTCATTGTGGGGGTTCTCAAAAATTTAAGTTCCAAATCCGGCTTATCTGGACTCAAAAATAAATTTAGTTTTATTTCTGGATATGTGTGTTTTCGTTGGCCTATTATTTGGTCGTGAAATGTGAATTATTCTTTCTTGGGTATTTTTTTTTAAGTTTGAGAACCTCGGTTTGTATACCATATCTACAGCTCCTCCTTAACTCGCACCCTTTGAAACGTTTTCTCGCATTTAAAGATGGTAGATCTTTCTGTAGTTGCAACATCTTCCAATAGTCATTCCAAATAAATAGGCTTTTTTAAGAGAAACAAAAAAGTCTGAATTACTTAACTTGATTCAGATTTGGCCCAGGACATATTCGAATCATCCACTCGTTTCTGAATACTAACTTCTGATCCTTCACTCGTTCCTGTTCATCACATCATTCTTGTTACCCATTGCTAAGTATATTTTATCTCTCTGTTTGCTATAAGAATTTGTAATGTAGATTGACAACAGTTTTTGATTAGTATAATTGTAAACGTTATGCGATCTCTGATTTCACAACTGTTATAAAAAAAACCAAGTAGGTATTTCAAGTCTCACCACTTTTTACCTCAACTTTTGAATAGGTGTAGGAAATTTTGTCAACAGTTCACAACTTTCTCGCAGCAAGCACGAAAGGAAAAGCTCCTCAGATGCCATATAATTGTGATGACGTACACGAGTCCAAAATAAATCCCAAAATTGATCAACGGTTGTGACTTTGTCATAAATTTCCAAAGCAACGATCACAAAGAGCATAGATAACTGATTGTGTTCTGCAACCCACTCTTTGAGACTCGACTTAGGCCCATCTTAAAATATTTCAGAACCTGTGCCCTGTCTCCCTCATTTTGACAACCTTTTTCAATACTTTCATTTCTTTGATCTGTTCAACCTGATATAAAAAAAATATCTTGCCACAGTCTTTGAGTAGTACCTAAGTGCTATTCTTACAAAAGAAAAGCAAAGTAAAAGTTTCAGTTGATACTTTGAAACCATTTCGAATCATAAAATTTATTTGATATACCCGATTTGAGGGAATTAGAAGTCATGGATGACGAGTAATAAAATTGAAAGAAGTGAACTGAGAACTTTAAACTCGGCACTCAACATAAAATTAGTGGAGGACACATAAGAACAGAAATGATTAGATTAATTTTTCCTACTCTCTGGTAAGGAACTACAAAAGCAACTTATAATAGTTTGGTGTTTTTGAAAAAATGAACTTCGCATTTAATTTTTCCAAGATATTAATTTTTTCTGGCATCTCTTGACTTATTATTTTTGTATTTCAACATTTTCTACGTTTCGTCGCAATTGTAAGGAGTAAAAGTTTAGAATCTCATCATTCATGTACCAATGACCCCATCTCTTTCTGTCTACTTATTCAAATTCTTCAAAACTGTCCTTTATTTATCAATAAGTATCTAAGTGAAAAATCTATTTAAAAACTGATTCATTAATTAAATTATGGTATGGCATAACTTACCCAAAACTTTTTTGCTATATTTTGTTCTAATGTAAGACGTACATTTTCAATCGGAATCAATCCTTTTTCTGCTTGTTCAATTTTTTTTGTCATTCATTTTCTCAGTTCTTTCCTTTTCTGCTACTAAAAGGTAGGTTTAACTTTTTATTCGATTAAATTTGGCCGGATATCTTTTTTCTATGAACGATGGGACAATATTGGGACAGCATATAATTTATCAACTCCACACAACTGTGGTATGCGACCCTGGGTGGCTCAATCCAACCCAATACAAAACCTAACATAGTTTCCCATTAATTAAAAAACCACTCAATTGAGTGTTCCACGAGCATCTCCACCAACAGAATTCGGTGAAGATGCGAGTTAAGGGCCTCAAGACCTGCTCAGCTAGCCAGGTGATCGATTGAACCGCTTTATACCATGCAACAGGGAAGAAAAAAAAGGTGAATTAAAAGAAATTTACCTCATAGCTGAGTGTCCGAGAAGGCATCTTTTTTGAAAAGAGCAGCCTGAGTTTACCTCAATTAATTGCCTCGAGCGGGCCCGATGCCCGCAAATATAAAATTAAACCATTATAAAAAAATAAATAAAAATATATTAAAAGTTTAAGTCTTTACAAAAAAAAAAATGAAGATGAAAAATAAATCGACCTCAATGGTCGACGACAAAACGAAGGATGAAATCTTACAAAGTTCATAATAATATTACAGAGTACAGAAAAAAATATGATTTAGAATAAAATGGCAGGGGAATTTCCGACAACCGAGGTTGTATAGTGTCATTACCACCACTAAAAATAAGATGGTGGTAAGAAAAAGATCGAAAGTTAAAAGAGAGGGAAAAACGTTTAGGCTACGTGGCTAGGCTAAGAGTTTAGCCTAGCCGAAGACACTCACGGCGTGAGTTTGATTTTAGATTTATTTAATTTTATTATTGGGAAAAAAAATACGAAAAGGTTTTAAATTTTGAATTTTAGGGGATGGTCGCATCCTACACAACGTTTGTTCGGATACCTACCTCTGCTTGAAGAAAACCTTTTGCAAATTGAAATTCTATGACATGCGCTAGTGGAAATGAGGAAGAAATATGTTGGTAATTTCATATTGTTCTTAAAAACGGATTTTAAACTTCCATATGTATAAGTTATCAAATAATGAACTTGTACCCAAAATAAAACAGATAGTAAAAAATTAGAAACAAAAGAAGCAAAATTAATTTGTTGTCTGTATTGTACTCTCAGTTTCTGCTCAGTGCATCTGAAAGATTTTTTTTTCAACATTCGTCACAGTTTTCATCGTTTAGCTTCCTTCCTCTGCAAAACTGGGTTTTTTTCAAAAAGTTTTTGTTTACTTCGTATTGTTGCGGAATTCGTATCTAATTTCTCTTCTTTTATATCTCCGTTTTCTTTTTTCTGTAAAGGCTATTTTTGATAGAAAGTGAATAGTCGATTTGTCTTCTTTCTCTTTTGGACAGTTTTGAAAGTTGAAAGCCCGTATTTATTATAGCAGGTTCTTACAGTAGAACCTCAGTATAACGAACATAGATGTACTTAGATAAAGAATTGCTTGTATATCGTGCAGGCAGTCTACTCCTTGAACATTCTTGTGTTTGACTGGGTATTTTTACCTGAGTACCTACCTACCAAAAATTTTTCATAAATTTCAAAAAGTTAGGATTTAAACATAACGAACTTCAAAACTGAGGGAGATTACCTCGATATATAACAAAGTAAAATGACTCATCATCTCATTATAACGAACAGTACCAGTCTAAATATTCAGCCTGTCTCAGTGCTGCGAATGAAAGTGACTCATCACCTCAAACTGAAAAATCGACGTATTTTTCCTCAGTAAGTATAACAAATGAATGCATGTGGATCATCACCTTTATAAAACAAACATTACTGACTAGAGTAAATCGTTGACGTTCTTCAGAACCTGTAACAAACAAAAACGACGCCACACCTCAGTACAACAAACAGTCCTGCCTATTTCCGTCCCAAATTTGTAGGTATATAATAATATACTAATATACCGAACTATTTTTGTGATCCTGTGATAATTTGAACTTTTAGGATATAAGCAAATAAATTCTATTCTACTTGTAATTATTCCTAAAACTGATGAACGAAAACTTAACATTTTCATGTTTGTATTAATTTTAATGTGTAAACATCTTAGCGCTTGCTGTGCATGCTTGCACATGCACACAACCTCACTATTATGTTTACCTTAAATCCTTCATGAGTCCCCATGGGAACTCATGCCTTTTTTTAAAATATAAACGTGAAAACTGTTATCTTTTGTCCCTCAACTTTTTTCTATTTATAATTAATGATTTTTTCTCAGATTTTCTATATCTACATTTGGCCAGCATAAATAGTTCTTCAGTTCGACTAGGGAAAAAATGAAGTTAAGGACAGTTTATATACTCTGCCGATTTATTCTCTACAAGCTGAATTACCCATCTAATAGACAGGCTAGACAATAATACCGCAAAATATCACCGAATATCTGATTTATTTTTCAAGTTCTCTTAATTGAGTAGGAAACCATTCTGCAATTAAAGAAGATTTCAGTTTTTTAACTGTATTATTTCTTCAAAAGATATTCTCTTCAAAAGAATTGTATTTCTTGCTTTTAAAATGTGGAAAGAAGCTTGAAAAAATACTTCAGCCAGAGGTTAAATGAAGCACCTAGGAATATTTAATAGTTTTCTTTATATGAATTAATAGGGTGTATACTGAAACATTCCATCCAATTTCAGAATTTGAAGGCCATGGATCATTATTGTCATTCAATAAAGATTTTAATTGACAATGACGTACCAAGGCATTTTTTTGGGGGTAGAAAATCAAAAATCCCCAACTGAAAATTTTCAAGTTTCCCATTATAATTTTTTAATTCCCAAATCTTCTTGTATGGCAATTTTTGTTTTTGTATTGGCTATAAAACATTTAATTTTCGACTAATATCTACGAAATTTAAAACAGATATTTATTATGATATATTATAACTTGTTATAAATTTTGGTGCGAATCAGCTATATGGTACTTCCGGTATATCTATTTTTGTTTTTGTTTTGACTATAAAATTTTCAATTTTCAACCAATAGCTACGAAATTTAAAATAAAAATTCATTATGATTTATTACAACTTGATATAAATTTTGTGCGGATTGGTCTTATGGTACTTCCAGTATGGTTATTTACATTCTTATTTTGGCTATAAAATTATCAATTTCTGATCAATAGCTATGAAATTTGTAACAAATATTCCAACTTGCTATACATTTTGGTGCGGATTGGTTGCACGGTATTTCCTGTAACACTTTGTTTTTATTCTACCTACAAAATGCCTAATTTTGGACCAAAAGGAACAAATATTTATTACAATCTATTAATAACTTTTTAGTGACTACTTAATTTTACTATTTTCAAAAACCTACTTTCTCTTACGGAGCTGCTGAGCTGCTTTGAGTTTTTTTTATCTTATTCTTTTCAATTGGGAAAAAAATGAAAATGAATGTCTGGAATGAATTTGCTGACATTAACATAAATAAAGTCATTAGTGGGTGGATGTATAGCTATATAGCTTCGCCTCTTGTTGAGTAATTCATTTGATAAGTAATTTTCATTAGTACTCGCACACAGAAATTAATGTTAAGATTACTTTAAAACACGCACTTTACACATAGACACTTTTGCAAGACAACTTTAAACCTTGATTTCAGCAGTTTGGCTGAACGAGTTTTACATTTTGTGGTTTATAAACCACCTGTACGATATTCTTTAGATGTGGTATGAATTTCAAAACATTTTATTCAGTACATTGGGATAATATTAGTGACAAAGAATGCCAACTTGTCTTTATATATTAGATAATGTAGTGTAATAATTTTACTAAAAAGAACCACAGTGTTTAGTTTATGCTGTTTCTCTTGATCTGTTCTCTAAAAGTTAAAATGTCCCAACTTCACGGAGTATAGATTAGAGATTAGAGAATTAAGAAGTGAGTTTAAACCCTCCTTTAAGTGCACAAGCAGTGAAGACAGAGGGCTAATTTTAAATTCTGTTTCCATCTTTTGAGGGAAAATACCTACAAATAGCACTTAATGTTGTTATCGTCATGTTTTTTTTTGTTTTATATTCACAACTTAGGGCTCAAATTCCTTAAATTTTCCTCTACATTTTTAAATCAGCTGCAGCTCAGTTCTTTCAGAGCCGCTACTCCCCCTCTCTCTAACCATCGATCCTGTTTACGCTCCTGGTGTTCAATATGAAACGATCGTTCATCAACTGAATTTTCATACTGATCGTGACACACTTCTTACGAGCACCAGCACTCTTTGCTGTGCTTTCGCATAAATGTAAATAAACCTTCGTATGAATAGGTCCATTCTTCGTTTTCTATCTCCTAAATCGACTTCCACGCAAAGCATTAGTAGTTAATTAAATTTCATGTGCACTTAATACGACCGTGCAAAAGAAAACACAGTGGGTTGTTAAAATTATTTATTTTAATATAATTTCGCGATAATGTGTCGGCAAAGACCGTTATGTGGTCGTATTGCCACCCGCAAAGTTGAACTTGTAAAATAGTAAAAGGGCCAAAAAAAACAACAACAACAAAATAAACGAGCAAAATACCCGTAAAGCACCGAAAAAAAAAAAAAAGTTACTTTGTGCAACTTACTCAAATTTTCGTTGACTGGTCGATAGTAAAAGACGATGGCGCCTGTGTCGAAGCTTTAATAAACCAGAAAAAAGAACGAGTTTTCGCATACGCACCGTTTAGAACGTGCACCGCAGTCGTGAGCCTTAGCTCTCATTCTGGCTTCACTTTTAGTTTCACACCGAAGCTTTTCGACATTTTGATTTTATTTTTCGACTCTTTTTTGTTTCTGTCTCCCTTTTTTACCCGTTATGTAGTTTATTGTGGTTGATATTCGACATCGCATATTTTCGTCGTGTACAACAATTATGATTTTTTCATCGATCACCATTATCATCGAGTTCAATGTTTTTCGTTAATCGATCGCAAAATACGATTTCCATGCTGTTATTTGTTTTTGTTGTTTTTGTGTTTTTCACTTTCTTTTCCAAATAATGATTAATCACGTGCGTTAGTCCATGCCATTATTCTACGGTATGTCGCATTCAGTCGACAGTTCGCCAAAAATTGGTGAGTAGTCCATCTAAATGCGATAATATTTTATAAAATAATTAATTTCTAAGGTGAATTTAAAAGATTAGTTTAGGAATATTTAAATTTTTGGGTGAAGATAGAGGCAGAAAATGTGCACCAAACATTATCGTGAATTAGTATTTTACTCGCATTTTGAATTACTTAATATTGTTTTCGTAGGAAGTGAATGCGGTGCTTGATGAGGTATTATTTTTTTGTTACTCTCATCGTGCCCCTAGTATATAGATAAAATGATATGAATCAAAGTCATTTTTCAGTGTAAATACCTACTTAATTATATAAAAAAACACTCAGAATAATTCTTCATTGTCTTCAAGTTACAATATTCATATTTCATACCAAACTGACACCAGGTATGCTTTTTCCATTCTACTTCGCTATAGTAGTGTTTCATTTTTTTCACATTAGGAAGGTAGGTACGTATGTATGTATGACCAGAATTGTTATAAATCTCTATTTTACCCCTCAGTTAAAGATATAGTGCCTTCGTCCAGTGTTCAGTGTTGGCTAATTAGTGAATTTATGAAAGACTTCAGGTGTATCCAGGCTAACACATTTTCCTCTTTTCAACAAATGAACTTATAATTTTCACCGGGCTTCCAATTAAAATATTTTCCACAATTCAAGTCACGACTCGACTTGTTTTGACACGCTTAGTACGTAGTTTTTCGTTGTTTCATTTTGGCCATTTCAGATTTTCTGATTTGAGTAATTTTTTTTTGTGGATGGTGTGCCTGGATAGGTACCTACTCCCTATTACTCAGAATAGAAGTAAAATGATAGCCGCGAAAAACTGAACATTAAAAAGACCCAACTGAGTCGAAGGTGATTTAGATTTTCATTTAGTTGAATTCAGAAAAATTACTACGAAATGAAAAATAGACACCGATATGACAAAAGAGAACATTAGGATATTGATGTTCTGATGCGGTGCACTGGTTTCTTGGTAGTTTGGTACGTGGAACATTGGCACCGATGTCCTAAAAAGAATAACATTTATGAATTGATGCAATGTATTAGTGTCTTGGTACCTGAAACCTTGGTATCGATGTATTGCAAAAGAGAATATTTAGGATCTGATGCAGGGCATTTGTGCCTTAGTAGTTTGATACAGTTGCAATTATTTTTCAATTTTTCATCATTTTGATATGGTATCAATGATACCATTTTAAGGTATCGATACGCGTCAATTGATAGTGGCACTTTTTAAAAACCGCCGCAACAGTAAGGAGTTGGTGTATTTGGTATGTGCCTGTCACCAACTCAATCTGGCATGGACAAAATGTGTCTCCAATGCATTACCACAAACAAAATGAAATGCGCACTACCGCAAACACAAACAGCACTCTCCGGTGGTAGCATCAACACAAACGCAATTATTTATATTGTGTTATGTAATGTATCATCACACATGTTTTACGAGGTGCTAAGATTGAATTTGACCTTCATTATTTCATTCAACCTGTTCATCGACCTGTAGGGACTTTACAAAGGGACAAAATTTTAAATTTTCATAATTTATTGTCTAATACTTTATTGGGTATGTTTTTTGATACACTGAGTTCAAATTTAATGTTCATTTTTTCATTCGATGCATTCTTTGACCCCCAGGGACTTCAAAAAAATGTCAAATTTTGAATTTTCATAATTTATTTGGTAGTGCATATTTGGGTATGTTTTCTGATGTGCTGAGTTCAAATTTGACATTTATTTTTTCATTCAACCCATTTCTTGACGCCCAAAGTCTTTACCAATGGGCCAAATTTTGACTTTCCATATTTTATTCTGTAATACATCACCGGATTCATGTGTATTGAAGTGTTAGGTTCAAATCATCTTCTATTTTTGGAGAAAATCATTCATTGGGCCTGTCATAGATCCAAAAAGAGGTTGATAACCAACATTTAAAAATTATTTGAGTAATTTATAGGAACTTTCAATATTTCAAAAAAGTACAGTGTCTATCAAATAAAAAATAAATATTTAAAAATAATACCAACTATCAGCTGCAAAAGAAATAAAAGTGAACTGAAAGGTTAAAAACAAATTATTGCTTCCTAAATTCTAAATAAAATATATTATACCAAATTACTACTTAGTTCACTTTTATTTATATTTTGGCTGATCATTTTAACTATTTTTTCATTACGTCACCAATAAGAACCACAACACAACCAATAAGACTAAAATAATAATCTACTAAAATTAGGTACCTACACTCCAGTACCTAAAATGTTTACACTGAATGTACATATACTGGGTGATTCAGTTTAACTCGCACTATAGGAAAATCCCTTATGGTGTGTGTTAAAATGACTCACGTGGGTTAAATGATACAGATGAGGTGAAAATAAATGCACCATTTGGCTTCTAAATTTGTGATTAAATAAAGCGATAGAATTAATTAATTAAGATTTTTTAAGATTATTTCAATATTTAAAATTCTTGTTAAAAATAGTTAAATTTTAATATCTAAATATAAATTTTATAAAAATCTAATTACATTTTCAAACAGCGGTTGTAATATTGTATTTTATTTTCTAATTAGCGATAAATTTCTTTGATTTTGTATTTTTTTGTTTTGTCTTCTAATTACATCCATTGATAACAATGTTTATTTCCGTTATTTTCTCGATGGTGCATTTATTTTCACCTCATCTGTATCATTTAACCCACGTGAGTCATTTTAACACGCACCATAAGGGATTTTCGTATATTGCATGTTAAACTGAATCACCAGGTATAGAAAACAGTACATGCAACTTGGATAGTCAACACAGCAGTATGGTATCTGTTATTTTCCAGTTTTATGCTGTATTAATAATTTATATTTTGACTACTTAGACGTATTCCTAGGAGAATAATTACTAATTGAATAATTGTTGTGCGAGAGCTGCACCCCTGTAAGTCGTATTACCGCAAAAAACCAACGTGTATTTTTTTGTGTTAGCAAAATTTTATATCAAAATACAAAATCAGAAGTAAATCAATTCGATGTTTTCAGGACAATGATCGTACGGAGAGTGAGTGGAATTGTGTGCCGTTGTACAAAGAGGCATAATTATACAGCCATAGCTTGAAACAAAAAACTTCAAAAAATAAGGCGAAAAAATCATACATTAGATGTACATATTACATTCCACATGGCTCTTATCTTCTCTTAATGAGAATACCTAGGTACAAGAAGTTTCACATTAACTTTTCTTGAAAATAAATTTTTACACTCGACATTACTATATTTGAAACTATGACAAATCGAAAAAATATGTAGTACCCTCCTGGGATAACTCATCGATGTATTTCATATGAAAGGATCCGATGAACTAAAGTCAATTAAAATTCATATTATGTAAGCATATAATGACTGAATAACTACTAGGTATATATAAAACTTATCTGTAAACATCATGTTGGTTCATTGGATCTTTCTGATTAAAAAAATGTAAAATTCCTATAAAGAATATCGAAAATTCTAAAACAATAGCCACCAATTAAAATTTAGGTCATAAAAGGTATAGATTTTGAAATGAAAAAATTCTTTTTCGAACTTATAGTAGACGAAAAATTTCCCTTACCTGCCCACTAACATGTCTCAGTCGTTAGAAATTAGTTGTCACTTCAAGGCAGTCTATTTTTACTGCCGTATTTACGAATTCCAGGAGCCATTTACAAAGGTGCGTAAAAAAGCTTCAAAGAAAATCCCGAGCGATTAAAAATAATCCCACGCAGATAATTTTGTATTACTATTCGCAGTCATTTTGGTAGCTTCTGGTAATAGGTAGCAGTTTGATACCATGAATATATAGATATAAGTAGATTTGTTTCAGTTTATCTATCCAATAGCAGTTTTGAAGAAAAAAAAAAGTAAAAAAAGAAATGGAGCCGCTCCTTGAAGACAGAACAGATATATAGAGAATCTCTCTGCAAATTATCAAATAGTTTATGAAAGAATTTTTGGGGATTTTTTTTTTTTTTGGGTTCTCTTTAGAGGAGAGCTCTAGCAATGAGCCAAGCCTCGATTCAGCTAGTGCTGTTGCTTTTCACTTCATTAAAACGGTGAATACTTGCTGAATAGGAATGAACAGTTTTCGAGTAATGTATATGTACATATTTTCATTTTTAACCCGGGGCAACGTTTTATATTTTCATCGTCATAGAATTCAACCGTTTCATATTTTCGTACAGAAAATGGAAAATACACGCGCAGACATACTCTTTCGTAGACGTTTACCCTCCATCCCACCCCAATCACCTTTCCCATGATCACCGTAATTGACTTCTTTTCGCATGTATTTCTTTCATATATTGTGGTTTATGTATATGAGTATACCTACACATTTGAAAACTAATATCCCTTGGGTATCATCTTCTCTGTACCACACGAAATAATTTCATGTTCTACCCTTTGCTCTCATTTTATTTTTTCTTTCCTTTGTTAAAGATCACGAATAAATGATGTAATCATTTAACCGCGGTTTGTTTTTTTTTTTTTTTTTTTAATTATTTTACTTTCTCAGATCAATTTTAAGTTAAAATCACACTTTTAAAGCTCTCCCTATTGCTTATTTTGTGAAACGTGATGCGATATCGTTATTTTTAACCATAAAATACTATCTAATATTCTCTTTCGCTTCAATCTGGATAGAGAACCGAGCTTAATACAAACGATATAGCTCACAGGAGATTGAAATTGCCTAACAAAATCGAAGCATAGTGTTGTTCTTGATTTATACTTTTAGAAAAATACATTATTTGTTTCCCTAAAGCTACCCCTTTGTAACATTTTAAACAAGGGAAATACTATTAGGCTAAAAGTAAACTAAATTTATCGTCAGGAGTATGTTGAAAATATTTGAAGGCTATTTTAAACAGAAATTCAAATAAGTAAATAACGTGTAAGTCCTTTCGTAGTCCAATTTTAGAAAATAGAATTCCTGTATAATTTCTACTTTGAGATTTAGTAGCTTTGATTTCGAAATAATACGATAAAATTAATCAACTCATTGGAGTAGACGATAAAAGGCCAAAAATTAAAATTTTATTTTTTCGCATGAAATAAGAAATCGTAATTTTGTGTTTCAGGGAAATTATATCGAATTTCCGAAAGTGGTGACATTTTTTCAGTGGACTAGAGTGTTCATTTGAATTTTTAAAAACCCACTTTAGAAGCGAATGTATATGACAAAAATGTAGCCACAGATAAAATTGTGTTAAGAAAAGAAATGAATATTGTACGTAACTACTTAATTAAGAAATAAATATAAGGGCATACCTTGTGAAGTAGGTATATTGCCGAGAGTTTCTTAAAATTAGAAAAATTTTGTAGACTGTTACATTTTAATGGCGAGGCTACGTATACTTAAACACTATTTTTATGATGTCGGATTATTAAATGAAAAGAAAATGGTTAAAGTATTAGGATTAAGAAGGGAGCTAAAATTTGTAAAAAAAAAAGAACGCCTGAAATTAAAATGCGTTTTTTTTTTTATTTTGCGAATGAAAAAATAAATAAAAAAAATATCCATATGTTTGTTAAATTTGAGTCTGACATAAAATTCATAATACTAGCGCTAACGTAAAGATGTGGCAGCTGTTATCTCAAAGAATTCAAGGGAATGTTGTTCCCGAGGCGAATTTACGATATTGGCTTGGTTTTTTTACTGCATCATTAATACTTTAATGCTAGAATAATTATGACGCAGTATTCAATGGGCAGGCAAAATTTTCTCTGTACTAAGAATACGAAATTAGGAAAGTTGTAAATTGTTTGGGTAGGCTAGAAATTAAAACACGACTAGCAAAGTTTAGACCAGTGCTCTCTCACATCCACTATACATAATTGAAAAGTGCGAACAATTATCTTTTGTGTTGACAAAGGCGCTTCAAGTGAAGTCGAGACGTTTTCAAGTAAATAAAAACCTTCTTGAAGTAGACGCAGCATTAACAAAACTTTGTAATGCTTATTGCGTGCTGAATACGACGAGGCTGGTATTTACATTTTCGTGAATTAAGAACAGATGGATAATATGCTAATTTGAAGGAACGTTTTTAGCAGGTTCAAAATGCTCTTTAAAATTATCTTCGTGAAAAGACTGACGTTTTTTGTCAAAAAAAAAATAAAAAATAAAAACAAAAACACAATTCCTCCACAAACAGTCAAATTCAAATATCTCTACATACCTGTAAATCTATAATAAATGATGATGACGTTACACACATGTCAAATTGGCCCCCAGACACCGCACCTGTTGCCCAAGGATCATCTTTTTGGGTCTGCATCGGGTTAAGAGGGAACACATTAGGGTAAGCCACCTTGGTGCCTTAATTTTTCTTTTTTAATGACGATTATTCTCGTTATTGTTTATTCAGTAGCTGTATTATCAGGGATAGTATTAAGTGTCGATTAGTTTCACTGACCTCTTTCCATCCTTTTCCATTCCCACTTGCTGCTCATCTTCCACGTCAGAATTTCCGCAACAAAGGACGGCATGCAACTCCATACGCTGTGGGCTCCTAAGCATTACTCTTATCCGGTCGATGTGACTGAAGCGTTGCTCACCCATCTCCTTCGTGGGCTTCCGCATCTCTTTCCATTCCTTATGAATTTTGTCTCTCCGTGAGATCTATTTACTTACTTTTCAAATCTGGGTATCAGCATGGAGGTCCACTTCCCCTTACGTTTATGGGAAAGTCACTCTTGCTAGTTGTAAAGTATGAATTGCTTCAAATCCCACTTAGTCGACTGAGTTTTCTTTTCATCTCATTCTTAAATACCATTCATCGCCCCATATCCCATTTTCTTCCCCCTGCGCAACGAAATCACCCACAAGAGGGCGATATCGCCCACGTTAGGAAATCCTAATATAAACATCCTTCTCCTTATACGCTTGTTGACCCGGGGTATCTTACATACTCTGTATAATAAGTTAGTATATTATTTTTAAGTCAGTAGGTAATTAATTATGTGTAATTTTTGTTCAAACGAAAGTGATTGTGATTTTTATTCTGTAATTATCATTATACAGAAATGGGTGCATTTGAGTGTGGGTGCAATGGGACATAATTATAGTTCGATGACTAAGTTGTTTGAAATTTTTTGAATTTTTTGATCTTTTTTCTTAATTTAATATGGGCCCCAGTTTTCATTTAATAGTATGGTTTGGACTTAGGAACAAAATTATTTGAAAAATGCTGCAGAAATGGTACAATACTCTCAAAAAAATAAAATTTTCAGTTTTTATAATCAGGGTTTTGCTTTAAAACCTGTATCTTAAAATTAACCTCATGGTGAGACTTTTGGTTGAGACCTAAGTACTTTTTTGTTTCATTTCAAAAGAAATCCAGTGGCACCAAGAAGTCAAATCTGTCAATTCACTTCCAAATGTTGTATTTTTTATTCGTATTCCAAACTTCTTGGTTTAATATGTCATATGTGGCATACTTTCTAGCATACCCCAATGAAATTCCCTATTCAAGGATTAGCCTACTTGATGGAGTTCCCATCAAATCAATAATTGACTTTAGTTGTAGTTTTCAGCACGTATTCGAGAAAAAAAAACCACGATTAGCAGCGATAAATTTTATTTGAGTTTTCATATTTAGTGAAAACCTGCTTTTCTAGCTTAGTTTTGCTTCACTAGAGTTTTTTTCTCCTTTCTCCTTTGTAAAATCACCAGTTATATGTGTTTTATAAGAACTTTGTCTTGTTACACACGCAACGTAGGTGAATATAATTAAAGCCTAACGTTTGTTATTTTGACAACGATGAGTTTGTTAAGTCAAAAATTATTATCAAACAAAGAAACACCAAAGAAATCTATCGATTTGTTGTCTTTTTTTTGCTGAATAATTAAACCTTCATAGACGTAGATAAGTAAAGGATGAGAAAATGAAAGAAAGGAAAAGTTCATTTTTCTTTTTAATATCTTGCTGTTGGAATATTTTTGAAGCCATAAAAATAAACGTCCTTATCGTATGGTCGACATCACATAGATTGCGTGTGTCTGAAGATTTTGCGACTTTTTTCTATTTTGTTAGGTATTTTATTTTTCTTATTTCTTTTTTTTTCTTTTTTATTATTTGTGGCGTGGTTCAATATTTTATTTTACGTGTACTAAACGACAAAAGGGTGAAAAAAATTCTTGTAGGCTAACTCCGTTTATATTAACGGCTAATTCTAAAAATAAAATTGTAAGTTGTCAATAAGAATAGCAATTCGGTGAAGAAAATTATGGTTTCAAGTGAAAAAGGGTGATTTGGATTTGATACGTACTGAATAATACGATGAAATCGTCGTCGAACATTTATGGGGGGCGTCACTATGAAAACGTGTTATATGACTGGAGTTGTTGGCTGTTTTAAGACTGGAAAGTAGTGATAATATCGACGTATATTTAGACGAATGAAAAATTAATGCTGACTACTTCCTTCGTTGCTGCGTTTTTTCTTCCTGCCCTTCTTTTTCCTGTGGCTTGATGGTAAATCAGCTTGAATAAATTCAAACTCCAGTCGAACCAGAATCGAAAAATTCTATCAACGTGATGACATTGTTAAAATTCAGGCTGATTTTTATCGACTCGAGCATGGTTAATGGACTAATTAAATCATTTTGCAATAGAAATAAAAATTGGGAAAACTCCGATGCAGCAGCTGCTCCACTAGAAAATGCAGGTTTTCAAAAATAAGCCAATTACAACTGAAACTGGCCACAAAATAGTATATGTAGATCATAAAATAGTGATTTAGCCATTGATTGTATTTTAGAGCCCAAAATCCCGTGTGGTGCATCACTGTTTTTTCAATTTGTGGGTTGCGGGTTTGAATTCTCAAGCTGACAACCCATAGAACTAGTAAAACTGATGTGAGATGAATATGCAACTGCTTAACGACCTCCACTGACGCATTTGGCCTACAATAAATTATAATCAAAATTATTCAAAATCAAAATTAAAAGTCTCTGTCCTAAATATGCCTAGATATGCAACTTGTATTACTCATTTTTTCCTCTTGATCAACCCCTCTTCCTACTTCCTTAGTTTCACCCTAGGTATATAATTGATGATAAAAATTCATATTCCTACTATTTAGTAACTAATTTTTTCTTACCCCTTCCCTATTTTTACCGACAAGCAGCTTTCTATTTTTTCTTTCTGTACGTTCAGTTTTTTCAACTGCTTGTCATACATCGTTTTTTGTTCATATAGGCAGTAACACTTTGTATTTTATCTTCTTTTTATGCTACTTGCAGTAATATGTTCTGTTAACAATACACTGTATATTTCGACTACGGCTATCTGAATTTCTTCAGTAACAATGGCCACTGATAATGTTATTTCTAGGTATGGTTGAGAACTAATTACCTCAACATGTGAATGAATTAATCCCTGGTACATAACCAAAGTTTGCGATCTTTTTAAACATAATCAGTATGGTTTAAATTTGAGTTCATCAAATTCCTGGCAGTCTATGTGGGTTGGGTGGTGCTGATTCTGTGGGCACCATTCAGTGCTGATGGTTAATACCTAAGTTTCTTGGTGTGTGTTTTGTTGGGTTAAAGATGTTGTTGGGACTGAAAGGGGATTGTCAAATTAGCCCCCCTTGGTGTATCACACCACATCTCCCTCCTCAGATTTGCGTTGAGCCATGATGGCCTAAGTTTGTGTGTTGGTACACAGCAGCCTAGCTCCTTCATCTATTGTCCCACATGGATTGCAGCACGGAAGGGAGAGCTGTGAGGACACTGACTGTGTGTGCTATCACACCTAACCTACATCATTTGCATCATAACCGTGCAGTGTGTCACTGTTTTTTCAACCTACAAGTTGTGGCATCGAATCCACAAGCTGATAATCCTCAATATCCAAAGACCCATCCAGCCAATCTGCACCCAAATCTGTATCATATTATGGTGGGTGTATGCCAAGCAAATAAACATTTTTTCTTAGTTCGTTTGGTATAATTGGCCATCAAACAAACCAATGAGAAGGAGCAAAATACGTTACCTGAGCAAACAGCAACGAACCTCATACAACCTAATGAATTTAGGAAAAGATCAAACAAACAGCGAATGTTTGTTTGTTGTAAACGCACCTTTAAAACATCGATATCATAGTAAATACTTTCTCTGAATTTTATGGGTATTGGTGAAAAATAAGACATTTTATGGCTACAAACAGCCCAAAATAGGAACACAAATAGCGGTTCCAGAAGTAAATGTTCAGCTGATCCGCATCAAAATAAATACCTTTATCTGGATCTTGGCTTAGTACTAATGAATTCATATCAAATTTTGTTACATTTACTATTTAATTAATTAACATGCGATTGGCCTAGATGCAAACAACGAAAATTTCATTAGAGTAGGTTACATATATAAGATCCTTTTTTTTTCCAACTTTGTGTATTATCATTCACTCTATAGTCTAGTCGATTGAGTTACTCGTTTTCCTTTGTTTCCAAACGGATGGCTCGTATTTATCTCAGCTGGATTGTTTATTTGAGTTGTATCTATTCGTTTCCGATCCCCTAAGAATTAAACTTAATATCATATCTTATGAAGAACAACAGGCAAAGAAGAGTGTTATTTTTTTCATTTTTTGAAAATGTAAAAAAATTCTTCAGTGAAATATAAGATCGTATAATTGTCGGAAAGTCTTTTATTAACATTCAAAATCATGCTAACCTTTTCAAATTAGAATGAATCGCGCAATAATATGTTCTAAAATGACAACAACCAACACTTATGATTTACCTACAATTTATTTTATTTTTATCACAGCGGCCAAATTCCGTTGCAATGTTTCCTCGAGATCGCTGAAAGAGACGCAGCACTTACTCAAAAGTAAATTAAGTAAGAAACACCTATCCAAATCGGCTTCCGAGCTTGAACATCGTGACGAAAAAAAAGGCTTCCATCGAACGGTCACCGTAGATAAAAAAGGCTGGAGCGAGCAGCAGCCGCATCAACAGCAAAAGCATCTTCAGCAACACAGAACCGGCATCCAGCCAGAATTGCTGGCCAAGCACGCGACAGTAGTGCAAAAAACTCAAGCCTTCTTCGCATCGCTCAAGGTTAGAAGTTAAGGTAATCGCTTTCTCTTTCCTTTTGTTTCACAACATTTTATCATGCCTAAAATGCGGAAGTAACACTTAATGCTTGAAATACCTATAGGCTAAATGTAGTAGAAGCCACCGTATGTACCAATTCGCATGTTGCGTTATAGTTGTTGATGTAGGACATGCTAAAGGAACTTGTTGATTCCACGTCATTTACCTTTGAACCAAGACGTTAAATTTTCCATCCAAAAAAATTACAAAACACCAATTATTCGCATGTTGCATTAGTTGATACCTACTTGCTGATATACGACATGCTAAAGGCACTGGTTGATTCTACGTCTTTTACCTCTGAATCGGGCCATTCGATTTTTTGTCGAAAAATGTTTCTTACAAAATATCTCGCAATCTAAATGCCGTCAAAATAAATTGTTTAATCAGAGAAAAAATAAATAAAAAAAAAGTTTATTGAAAAAGTTTGCCTGTACTTATGACGGGAAAATTATTCAGGGAGTCAGAATTGCTTACTGCTTTGTTTTTTAGTTAGTTGAATCCAAGTAGGTACCTATGCCTACAATTTTTCGATCTAAAATACAAGTTGGAGGATTAAAAGGAGGCTTTTGATGTAATTAATCGTGTAATAATATTACTTTTTCAGGTCACTGAAATCAAAAAGTCTCAGTGTTTTTTCATTTGAACAATAACAGTCCTTTAGGGCTGCGAAGGAAACGTTCAGATCTATACAATCAATAATAAAGCATTAGGCTCACCATTAAATTTAAATTCAACGTCTGAAAAAACACAGAAATCGGTGTTGCAGGGTTAAAATCACAGATTTTTGTGACGGGTCCAATCCGTTGAGAATTTCATTGGAACGGAGGACTAAAGAGTGGATGGGTTGTTTGTTATTTAAATATTGGTGTCTACATTCATGCACATGAAAAATTAAGAATATTCTCGGATAATTTTAGGAAGGAGTCATGGCACCCTTAGACATTCCCGGAGCTTCTCTTCTATTGAGACATTGGTTCAACGCTTGATGCACTCTGGTCTGGAGTTTATCTTCTTGATTACGATTTACGAAGACCCTCTGGTAGTTTAGTGAGTAACATTTAGTTTCCAATGGCATGATAGTAGCTTAGGGGCCAAAATTCGAACTTGAAATTCAGAAAAATACGAACAGTGACGTAAAGTTCCTAGGTACCTACCGGATATTGCATCAAATATTTCAAATTAACCAGAGCCAAAAAAAGTACGCTTAAAAGGCGAATGTAAAATTGGTAAATTAAAACTTCACAAAAATAAAATCCGTGTTCTTGGGATATTACACCGAAAATTTTCAAATCCAGTCAGTTTGAAAATCTTTTGGGTGACGAGAATTCTCTCTCACATTACAGTCAACCTGAAAAATTATAAAAAAACCTAAATGTTAAGTGAAGAATAAATACTCGCTTTCAGTTCGTTTCAAGAAAACAGGAATCCCTAAAAAAATTAATTATTATATTTTTCTTATACAGAATGGATAGATTTATGAAACAAAAAAAAATATGAAAAATGTAAAAAATTTTGAATCTGTAACAAATAGGGGGAGTTTTACCTCAGACTTTTGCGAGGGCCCTGATCCATTACCAGCTGCCCTTTATTCATCGTCAGTTTGAAAAGTGAAGACGTTGAGCACGAGGCAAAATGTAAGTATGCTGTCCTCTTCTTCAATGCATAATAGTTGGCTACCATTTTAGGTAGATAGGTACTTACATACCATACGATGATAATATTCCCCACATTCTCTGTCTGCTATGTTAGTTTCATTCATTCACCTTCCCTTTATGAGCCGGCTTGGCTAATTTTACCTATTCCGTCTTTGATAACCAAAGAAAAAGCAATCAAATTTTTGTATAAAAGTCCTTAATTCGTTTTACTAAAATTGCTTGCATTTACACATCGAAGCCAACGTTTTGTCTTGTCTGGAGTTTGACATTTTGAAACTTGTGAATACGCTGACACCTTTCTGTTGCCGCAGTTTTCAAACATCCGAATTATAAAATATGTATTACATTTTTAGAAAGCTTAAAAACGTTTCAAAACTTTATTGAGTTAGTGATTTACGACTTTTCAAATATAGCTAGCAGAAGAGCTGAACCATGTCTTTTATAATGAAATTGATATGATGATGTTTGTATTTTTGTGTACCTATGTTTGTTAATTTGTATATCTAACGTTTTTGTCTCGTCACGCAGCACTTCATCGAAAACATTCAAATTATTTCATTCTTTATAGAACGAGAATGGTCATAATATATGTAAATGGGGTGAGTCAATTGTTGAAAACCATAAAAAACTTATCTTTGGTGCTTCATTCATTAATTCTTTAAGCTTTTTGCATATTAATGAAACAGTGACTGTTATTATTGGACGAATCAGGAAAATCAAATGCCAGTATTATAATGTGAAAAAATAAATTAAAAAATGAGTTGAAAAGCAAAAAACAATTAGTTTAAACTTTAAATAATTAATTTAAAAGTGAAAAATGAAGTTAATTAATATGCAAGTCAAATAATATAATAAACTATTGATGTAACATTTTTTTTTTAGTTCAACAAGAAACACTTCATTTCAGTTTATGAAAGTATAAAAGAGTTTATCATTTTTTTGTACTTTTCTCATTACAATGGTTTTCATTGAGTAAGTTAATTAACTTACGAACTATCGTACTTATTAAGTCACATTTTTCAACATATGCTGTTTGGGAAAATGACTCGATGTTTCTTTATCATGGAACAGGGTTAGTGAGGTAATTTTTGATGCACAAAAGATAATTTTTGCATGTTGCTTCAAAAATTGACTCTCCCTGTGTTTTCGCAAAATGAGGTGGAGTGCGTGCATACCCCCTTGAACCTCTCTGGTTGTAATATTTTATGAGTTTATTACTAATTGATTCGGTATTTTTAGTGCTACAAGAAACCATGTATATTGTATTTTCAAGAAAATATTGATCTAGGCTACATGAAACATAAAAATGTTCACTGTGGTAAAAAAATTAAGTGTCATGACGTTGGTTGAAGAGTGTAGGGACTGTATATCTCGTACAGACGTCATTTCTTATCTAGTGTATTACACTTTACATCATATATACACTTTGTTTGTTCTTATGCTCTTAGTAACACACCCAAGTAAGTAAGATACAATGTTTAGCCAATGACAATTCGATAGATAAAGATCTAGGTGATGTCTCAGACTGGTACACAAACCTATTATGTCATTTCTTATCAATTGTCATAGCAATGAATAAGAAACGACGCACTTTCTATAACACATATACATATATATATACACATATGTGTGTCTGTGTGTGTGTGTGTGTGCCAAATTCCCTGTATAAACTCACAAAACTAGCTATAAAATCGCCAGTGTTTGCCTAGGATTTGGTTCTCCCATACATTTGTGTATGATGTGGCAGAACATGGAAAGCTGTTGATTACCTTCTTGTGTGAATACTTCTTCACAACAAAGTATTCCACAAAGAGAAATAGGTGAAAGTTAACTTCCCATCGAAATTGTGCTAATTTAACAAAAAGCACAGCATTGTAAAAATTACGCAAAATAATACGATATACTAATTACCTATATAACTAAGAAAAAATTTGTTACTCATAGTCAATACTCGTAAAATATTTTATTCTAAGTACATATTCTCGCATTATATGACATAATTTTAACCATGCATAGTCATTAAGAAATTTTTTTTTCAACTCATACTTGTTGGATAGACTTTGGAAAATTTTTTTTTCCTGATTTTTTTTTGTTCCCCCCGGAGAATTGTGTAACGTATATTTTCATCTATTTTTAGAAATGACGAACATATTCGTCCACACATTTTCGAACATCAAAAATTTAGATATTTATCAACAATAAACATCCTACAACTCTTTATAAACAACCACTAAATTACCCGTGTTGGGTAAAGAAAATTAAAAAAGCTTTTAAAACCGAGTTTATAAAAATTGTATTCGAAAACCAACAGTTAGAGAAAATATACCAAACATTAGGAATCGAAGGATATACGAATACAGAAAAAATAATAGTCGAGAACAGCTAATCGAATTGGCTAAAGGAACAAAGAGGCAAGTTAAAATATCGGCGTAATAATAGATAGGTAAAAACCCGATCGCAGATAGTACAAAATATTCTCGTTGTTGATAGCATACAGGCTATTTGAAATAATTCTCGAAAAATTGAGAAAACTAATGGAGCCTACAATTTAAAAGAATCGTAAGCTAACATATATTCCCCCCAAAAAAAGGTTTGGAGGGGGGGTAATCGAATGACAGAGGATATATTGCGAGTTTTTGCAGAACCTCGAGCAAAAACTTCAACGGTACGAATGGTGTTCTTGGGGTCTGGAAATACATTAGTAATACGACCTAAAGGCCATACTGCAGGTTTGGTATCGTGTTCACGAAGAATGACGACATCTCCTACCGCGCCAAAGGGAGTTAAAGATTGCCATTTTTCCTGAGATCGAAGTTGAGCCAAGTAATCAAGAGACCACTGGTGCCAAAAGGAGTTGATTCGTTGACGTAGATCTTTGTAATAAGCGGACAAGTTGATTGGCGAAGAGTCAGTTTTTGGTAAAGTTGTCAGACTGTCCCCAATGAGGAAGTGGCTTGGACAGAGAACGTCAAATTCTCGCTCATTAACATGGCGATAAGCGAGTGGGCAAGAGTTAAGGATACCCTCAATTTGTGTTAGAATAGTCGATAGCCCTTCAAAGGTCATAACTTGGTCTTTGGTTACACGGACTAAGTGCGCCTTCATCGATTTAACTGCAGCTTCCCAAACTCTGCCACAATGAGGTGCACGTGGTGGGTTGAACTGCCACGTAATTTTCTCGCTGAGCGCATACTCTTGAATAGCATTGGCTTGAAAACATAGGTGGTTGGACGCGGCTTTGAAGTTGGTACCATTATTGGAATAAATGGTGTGTGGAATGCCACAATGAGCAATGAAACGTTTCAGGGCATTAAGAAAATCTTTGGTAGTTAGCGATAGTACTGCTTCTATGTGGACTGCACGGGATACAAAACACACAAAAATGGATGCATGGGATTTGAAGCGTACTTTGGACCGCTTGACCATTGGTTTGCATTGAAATGGTCCAGCAAAATCGATGCCAACCCGAGAAAATGGCCAATTTACGAGTCGATCTTTTGGTAAATCACCCATAATTTGACGACTATAATCAGTTGAGTAGCGCATACACGTAACGCAGGTTTTCAACTTGCCTTTAATTACATTACGCAAACGACCAGTTACATAAAAACTCAACAAAATTTTAGTTTGGATAAAGGATTGCGTTGTGTGAAAGTACTTGGTATGAAAATGATTGACTAACAATTTTATGTATTGGCTTTGAGCAGGCAGAATAATTGGACATTTGCGATCGTAGGAAACGTTGGCACTGGCTAAACGAGTAGCTGAGCGAAGTAACCCATGTTTGTCGATAAAAGGATTAAGAGAGCGAAGGATGCTCTTTTTTCCAACTGACTGAGCCTGTAACAAACGCATGCATTCTTTCGGAAAATAATAAGATTGAGTTAAAGTGATAATAGTATTTTCAGCATCAATTAAATCATTCGCAGTTAATCGGATGGGTTGGACGGTTTCGTTAAGTTTTTTAAGCAGCGAAATTGGATTAGGTTTAAGAACAAGAGCGCGTCGAGAGTTTGAAATAAAAAGTTTTACGTAGGCAAAAACTCGAATTAAATGTGATAAATTAGAAAAGCGATTTACAAATGAAATAAAAAATAATGAAGAATTGGTACTAAGTTTACAACTTGGTTTTACTTTACTTTTTTTTAAATTTAAACTAGTATCAACAAATTGATTTAATCTATCGGCTCTATTAAAAACGGTGGACCTTCAGTCCAATAAATTGACTTTAAAAAGGTTTCGACGGAAAGACCACGAGTAGCGAGGTCGGCAGCATTTTTAGCAGTAGGGACATAGCCCCAGCGATCAAATGGTACTAACAAAGTAATTTTTTGGACACGGTTGGCGACAAATATTTTCCACGTATCTGGTGACTTAACAAGCCAAGAAAGTACAACTTCAGAATAGGAAAATACGAAAACGGATTCGATTTTTACATTTAATAAATTACGTACACAGTTAATTAATTGAGCTAAAAGGAGCGCGGCGCTCAATTCTAATTTTGGTACGGAATTTGCTTTTAACAGGGCTACGCGAGTTTTGGCACAAATTACTCGCAAACATGAAGCTCCAGATTTATCAAATTACTGCATATACACAACCGCACAATATGCTTTATTTGATGCATCTGCGAAGCCGATTAGATTAACCCACGAAGAATTTACTTGGAAAATGCAGCGTGGGATTGAAAATGAAGAAAGTGCTGCCAATTCACAACAAAAATTGCAAAATTACTGCGCAAGTTGATCTGGAACAGGTTGATCCCACTTCAAGCCTTCCTGCCACAATTGCTGGATTAGGAGCTTCTCGCGTATGGTGACTGGCGAAAGAATGCCTAACAGATCAAAAATTTTAGCTACTTCGGATAGTAGCACTCGCTTGGTAACTGGGTTCGTCAAGTTGTTGAGTTTTGGGATTTTAATGATGAAAAGATCGTTGTAGGTAACCCAGTGTAAACCAAGTAGAGAAATGCATTCTTTTTCTCCAAGTATAAGACTTAATTGAGTTTCAATGACCTTTGGATCGATCACATTTAGCACCTCTTGCGAGTTTGACTGGTACTTTTGCAAATAAAACTTAGCTGATTCAAGTACAGCATGAACATCTCTTTGCAATGCGATTGCGTCTTTGACAGTGGATGCACCAGCGAGGAGGTCGTCCATAAAGAAGTTATTGATAATGGTATCACATGTATTCTCATTTTCGGCTGATTTTGCAAGAATTGATAAACATTTGGTTGCCAGAAAAGAGGCTGGTGCTGTGCCGTAGGTAACGGTATTTAATTTGAATTCTTTGGGTGGTAAGGACGGTTCCTCCCGCCACAAAACAGACTGCATTGGACGATCATTGGGATGTACTAAAACACAGTGATACATTTTGGTTATATCAGCAGTAAATGCAACCAAATACAACCTAAACTTGATTAGTGTATCAAAAAGTTCAGGTTGGATCGATGGCCCTGTAAGCAGAATATCATTTAACGATTTACCCGTCGAAGTTTTGGCTGACGCATTAAAAATGATGCGCAGCTTGGTTGTAGTGCTTGTAGGACGTAAGACGACTTGCATAGGGATAAAATAACGATGAGTTGGTTTCGTAGGTGCGGGACTCATGTGGTTTAAATCGATGTATTCTCACATGAAGTCCAAATACATTGACTTTTTAGGTTCGGCTAGGCCGGTTTTGAGACGACGTTGATAAGCCAGTGTGCGAACTCGGTTATCGCTTAGGGGGGAAATTGGTTCTTTAAATGGTAGGCAAACTTGAAACTGCCTGTTTGGTAAGCGAATAATATTTTTTTCAAATTGCTGATTGCAAGCCTCGTGTTCTGTTGTTTCTTTGGATGCAGGATCGTCGTTGAATTCTTTGGATTCCCAGAACTTTTTAAGGCGATCATCGATGTCTTGGATGGCCAACAGACAAGAAGAATCAGCAGGTAAAATAGTTATTGGAGTAGGGGTTGAACCTAATACAGTCCAGCCAAACTCGGTGTTTTGGAGAGCAACACTGTCAACTTTTTTAACATCGCCGATCAAAATAGCAGGGATGTGTGCAGCACCGAGTAAGAGATCCACATGTGAGATATTTACTACGGAATTCAAAAATGTGGGATCGGCGGGCTCAAATTGTCGAAGTATTTGTGAAATATGCGAAACATTTACATTTTGGAGCGAGTACGACAAGGCAGTACTCGGGACAACATTTGCGGTTATTTTGAGCAAAAAATTGTCGAACTGTGTACGTAATTCGAGGCTGTATTGTTTGGAGACCAATGCTTTTACACCACCAACTGCTAATGAAGTTGGATTATTGGTTGAAAAGGTTGAAAGTCGATGGCGTTTAACAAAAGCCTCAGAAATTAGGGTAACTTGAGAGCAAGTGTCGATCAAGGTACGAAGAGTACCTTCTATTAGATTGCAGCAAAATTTAGTAACTGCGGATGGTAGGATTACGATGTTGGATTAGGATGCGACAACATTCAAAAAGTCAGCTTTTGGGTAGGCTGCATACAATTTTTCTCGGGTGAAGCAGGTTTTGGTTGTTGGGTAGATAATTTGGTTTTAGAGTCGATATTGGATGAGCTTTTGCGGTTGCTTGATTCAAGGTGAAGAAGGGTGTGGTGTTTGCGATGACAGTTTTTGCACACCTTTCGAGAGCGACATTCGTAAGACGGATGGCCGGAATTAAAACAATTAACGCATAAATTTTGCTTCCAAATAAGGTCAAGATGTTGGCGAGGTGTTTTGCTCAAAAATTTCTCGCATTTGAAGAGCAAATGGATTTGGTGACAAATGAAACACGACTTGGTAGAAACTGCAAAGGCCTTCTTGGTTTCAGTTGGTTTATTTTCTTTTCTTGTGGTGCTACTCGCTAACGACGATGGGGTTGTGTATTTTAGAGCAGCAGCAGATGTTTTTAGATGCGTGCGTAAAGACTCCCAAGAAGGGTAATTCTTTTGGTTTGTAATAGTCTTTTTCCAGTCGAAAAGTGTTCGTTCATCAAGTCAAGTAGTAACAAAATATGTAATTATACCTGGCCATCTATCAGGTGTTTCACCATTCAGTTCCAAACTTCGAAGAGCCATATCGACTTGATCGATTAAATCGCAAATATCGTTACCAGATTTAATTTTTGGTATAGCAAAAAAGCATCAAAATGGGCTTCGATTATAGAAACATTATCTTCGTATCGATCCAAGAGTGCTTTCCACGCTCTCGCATAATTTTCGTCGGATAACGTCATATCACGAAGAAGTGTTTCAGCCTTGCTAGTGAGCAAACTTTTCAAATACGACATTTTTTCAATAGGCTTAAGGTTGGGATTTTCGTCGACAATTCTAATAAAATAATTTTAAAATTGAGAAATTTACACTTGTCACCATCGAACGTTGGTAATCGCAGTTTGGGCATTTTGGTTTAAGCCAAACTATGATTGTTTTTAGATTGGTTCATAGTCGACGAAAATAACGATTGGGGAGAAACATGCTCGGATTGGCTTATGCGAAATTTAGACTGAACGTCTCGTACTTCGCCAACTAATCTTACAATATTTAATGCGGTGCTGGATGACTTATCTCCTACTTCTTTTTCCTCAGCTGCATTAGGTTCTTGGTCTACTAATTCGCTAGCAAGCTGGTCAAGTTGATTTTGGTCGGATTTAAGTTGGCTAATAGACGCATCTAAGGTTTGACAATCAACTGAAGTAATAGGATCATGCTGTAAAATTTGGTTACTCGAGTCTATCATGGCAACAATGCAGCGTTGGTATAGACGAAATTCCCCGCAAGATTGAAGTGACAGTTTGATCAGCATCACCAGTCGACATTTTGGTTGACGTAAAATAAATAAATTGGCTGACTTACGGATTACCAGCTTGGATCGGATTGGATGGGTTCAGGAATTTTTTAGTGCACAGTTGAAAATAAAATTCAACAACTTGAGAAGAATGAATACCACAACCGGATAAATAAATTTTTCACCAGCACACTTGGTTTCAAAAAGTTTACGGATACTTGGATATTAAACAAAAACAACTTGAATTTTAAAAGCAGGTTACAATAAATAAAAAAAAACACACTGCCTAATATCCGGCCCGAAGGACCAAATTGTTGGGTAAAGAAAATTAAAAAAGCTTTTAAAACCGAGTTTATAAAATTGTATTTGAAAACAAACAGTTAGAGAAAATATACCGAACATTAGGCATCGAAAGATATACGAATATAGAAAAAATAACAGTCGAGAACAGCTAATCGAATCGGCTAAAGAAACGAAGAGGCAAGTTAAAACATCGACGTAATAATAGATAGGTAAAAACTCGATCGCAGATAGTATAAAATATTCTCGTCGTTGATAGCATACAGGCTATTTGAAATAATTCTCGAAAAATTGAGAAAACTAAAGGAGCCTACAATTTAAAAGAATCGTAAGCTAACAACCCGTATTTGATTTTATAAATATAGATATATTACCTGTATATTCATGACCTACTTGTGCCTGTCCCTCGAGTACTCGACGAGTCAGCACAACCCTATAATAACAACACCCTACCTCACTTAGCCTATCTGACACGTACATTTTCATACCCCGAACAAGTATATAATCCCTCGATTCAGTGGAAAAAGGCACAGTTCCTCGACAGCTACTTCTAAGTACCGGGAACCTCTCTAGTAGAAGTCTCTGGTGAACAGATAGTCTTGCTTGTTGAAATGTGATTGTATATGTATAAATATTAATGTATGATTATAGGTACTGTGATGTACAACTTATTATTTTATTAAATGTGTAAACTCACTCGTGTCTTTTGAAATATTATTGAGTCTCTAACATATGTTAAGGTCCACTATAGTTTGTGGATGATAAACTTGAATTATTTTTAGAAGTATTACTGCTTTTAGTACGTGATATTTCGTGTATGGTGTAACATCGAAAGTGGTTCTAATTAGGTACATTACCACCTCTTTTGGCCGTTACAGTCTTGACAAGTAGAAAAGCGAATGAAGTCATTGCGAGATTTCTAATCAATAGCAGTGTCATTTCATCGTCTTATCTGAACATTTTCATTTGTGGAGGGGATAGTGGTAAAAATTTTGGTACTAATGAAAGTTTTTCAGATTAATTCTATTTATTTTAAGCAAAGTTATGCTAAAATGAAGTTTTGAGATGTGAATTTTTCAATCTCATAACAATAATTATTGCAGGTGTACTGATGTCATATTGTTTAGATATTTTAGTTGGTTTGACAACAAGAACACATTGCGTTGTTTTAATCACAAAGGCATGTGGATTTGTTTGTTCCTGCTAATCTCTTATTGTAACTCATTTCATTCGAAAATCGCTTCAAAATTTAATCTTGTGGGAATCTATTTTTGTCATTTTTTTGTAGGTTTGCTTTTTATGCTGTTATTATTTTCCGAATTTTTATTTTTCTATTTATTCCACACTAGATGTTCAGACTTACAATTTGGATGCTGATTTTTTGTTTTGTACTTTCTAATGGCCTGCCTCTTTTACATAAGCAAATTGCGACGGAAGGGTCATACATTTCTGTTATGATGTCAGAGAATTTGAATGATTGTTTGTTTTTATTTGTTCGTGTATTTTTTGTTTGTGAATTTTGTAATGTAAGTATCACATTTTACAACTAATTCTTTCTCTACTTGTTGTGAGTTAGTATTTTTGAACAAACCTGTCCGTGTATTTTCATTCTCTTTTTGTTTGTACAATGATCTCGTTATTCTTTGGAGAGTTTTTGTGTCATCATTTATTATATATGTAAGCTTCAATCTGATAATTGAAACTGTTTTTGTTTCACCTGCTATAAGTATCACCAAGTTTTTGTTGTCATGTGATACTACTTTGTAAGGAATGGTGTATGGTTTCTCCAGAGTAGATTGTATTTTTTTTTCTTTAACAATCACATGTGATGTGAGACCAAATGTTTGGAGATGTAAATTTTTGGCTGGGCATGACGAGCTGCCTGTGTTAGGAATTTGTTTGCATTGGTTTGTATGATTTGAACCATTATTTTGGAACTAATTTCTTTTGATTCTTTGAAAAAGTACTGGTAGGTATAGCTCTTTGCCACATGCTAATTGTGCTGCAGAGTGTCCTATATCTGATTGAATAGCAGATTGGAGGCTTAAGAAGATGGTTGGTAAGGCTTCAACCCATCTCTTAGTATCCTAAGCCATAACAGATGCTTTTAAATCTCTATGCCATCTCTCTATTTTTTCATTGGCTTGAGGATGATAATCAGTTGTATGACTGTGTTGAACACCAAGCTTTTGTGATAACTCTTTAAAGATGAAGATTTCAAATTGACGACCCTGGTATCTTCAGGTATGCCATATTTGTAGTGGTATCTCACCACTATCCTGTTATGCTTATAAAATAATGTGTTTAACGTCCGAAGACTAGAAAAATATATCCGTTGACACACACCTTACACTCTCGCTACGTGACAACGGTATGAAGCGGCCGCCTCAGCCCGGTCACATGCCTACCTACATTGCTTCGGTAGGCATGTGTCCTTTGCGCACGCCAGGCGCGCAGGACTCGTGGGGGTATCCCCACGATACTGGGGGCGGTGTCCATCACCGGTCTTCCAAGACTGGTAATAAGGCCCTAATGATCTGTAAAGGAAACAATTAGGTACATACACTCAGATACAATTTTTCGTTTATTTAAGAAACATAAAAACATAAAAAATTATAACTACTGAAAATCTATACATAGGAACAAAAATCATATTTACAATTATTATACAAATTGTCTTATGCTTTATTATTGAAACAATAATAAAGCATGGACGAAGAAACATAAGTATGTTTTTCTTCTTGTAGATGGAATCTGGTTCAGGTTCCATCTTGTATGATTTGCTTCCCGCTAATTTATTATGCGTTGCATGATAAATTAGTACAATATTGCTTACAGGCGGGAGCAGGATTCGGACGGATTTTTAGCGCTATTCAGGAGTGACTCTGTAAGAAGAGAATTGGTAATTAGCAATGTTGTTTCCGAACTTGTGATAATAAGTTTATTATAAAGGGTTTATAATAAAGTTATCATATCAAATTCAGGTCATTTGGATCGCGATCCGCTATCACCTTTCACCCGCTTTATCCTCGAAGGGTTGCTGGATGGTGAAAGTAAGCTTTGAACAAATAGTTTTGCCATATCTTCAAAGATAGCCAGGTTCTAATGTGGTGTTCCGCATTAGAGTGGTAGCTCTTGAGTGTATTTTCCATTTTCCAGATCATTCCCTCAGTTCTAAGTTAGTTGCTGGTGAACTATCTTCTGAGGGTGGGATGCTCAGCTCTAATGGTGCCAAGAACTTTATGGGTCTCGTGACTATATTAGAGCTGGGTAATCTGACATCCACGTGGCGGACTTTACCATCACGTGATGTCAGCAGGCTGACTACAGTTGCTAACTTGTAGACTCCTGGTTTTGACATTATGTCCAGAACATGGACTATGTCACCAACCTTAGGTTGGAATGCCACTGTGCGGTAAATATTACTCACACTTTGTGGAACTCTATCTCTCAAGTATGGGAGATAGAGGCCTTTCCATGCTGCCCAAAGATGTTGTAAATTATCTTTGTCCTTTTTCCATAGACTTTGTAAATTTTTAGCCGTTACAGTTGTTTCTGTTATTGGCTTATCAAGGTCTAAGGTGAAATTTCTAAAGTTTGCATGCATGAAATGGGCGGGAGTAAGTGTTACTTGCTCCGCTTCATCTACAGCTGAGCAAAGCGGACGCTCGTTCATCATAACTTGTATATTTTTAAGCGCTGCTTGAAAATTAAGTTTATGATGTGAGTGTGGCCCCATAACTTGCTCGAAGGCTTGTTTGTAGATGTCTATGAGTCTTTCATAGGTTGCACCGTACCAAGGTGCTTTGGGTGGCGTGAAATGCCATGTTATCCCTTTTTGCTGCAGTTTGTCTTCAATGCTGCAGTCTTTGGTAAATGCATCCCAGAATTGTGGCAAGTGTGTTGCGACAAGTCTGAATTGGGCTGTATTGTCGGATAGCATTTCCTTTGGCGTTCCCCGATCAGCAAAGAACGTCTGGAATGCTATCCATATCTCTCCTGTCATCAGTGACGATAGTGAGAGAAAGTATACTGCTCTCGTTGAGAGACAAGTAAATATCAGCACCCACTTTTTATAAGCAGGTGTTGTTGGGGTGGCTAGTGCTTTCTTCTTTTTTGGTAGATATTCGTCAAAGACTGAATACGGGCCAAAAATATCTACACCTGTATAAGTGAACGGGTGAGTGAAAGGCACTAGCCTAAAGTCTGGCATGCTCGCATGAGTAGGTTGAGCATACGGTCGTTTGTCTGATTTCTTACAAATCAGGCACGACTTTTTAAGGACACCCGGTAGAATTCTCATTGCTCTCGGTACAAAATACGTTCTGCGAAAAGCAGCCATTGTGTATTTTACTCCGGTGTGACTATTCAATGTGTGTACATTGAGTAGTATGAGTTTTGTCAAATGAGATTTTGGATGTAACAGTACTGGAGATAATGTATCTTCAGTAAAAGGTGTTACTGGTATATAGTTTCTCAATCTCAGTAGTCCTGATTCGTCTACGATTATGTGAAATTTTTCATATGCTACATAATCTGGTGGATTTGGTGCCAGTAATGCTTTAAATAAATCAGAAAAATGTTTTTTCTGATCTGCATAAATAAAGCATAGCAGTGCAAATTGATAGTTGTTAGGTAATAAAACCCAAGGTGAAACCGATCTAGTTCTTTTGATTTGTTTTTTCGCAAACTTTCTGACTGCTGTTATGCAGTGGTAAAAAGTTTGCTTCAAACTGACTAGAGTATTGAAATTTGTTATGTCTATATTGAATGGAGTATTTGTTGGTTCGTGTATGAATGTATCATACGGAGTTGGTTTTGGTTGATCTAACTTTGATTTTGTAGATAAATCCAGAACCTGTTGTGAACCAATTTGGGATGAGGATTGTGCAGAATGTGGTCCGTTATGGTCCATATCCTGTAGTCCTTGGTCAATTTGTGTAGCAAATATTTTCACTGTACAAATGTGGTTGACCGATCCCATTTTGAATTTAGGTATTGCAAGTTTGCGTGATTTCAGTTGTCTATGTAATTTAGCAGTTTTGTGACTGTCAAGCAACATATCTTGCTCTTGAGGTATCATTTTTGACAAATTTTCAGAAATTTTTAATGATTCTCTGAGGGTTGAAAAAACTGGTACAGTTTCATCTTCCTCTGAGATATCTGGTAGAGACTGAATTACGTGTAAGTCAGTCTCTGGCCATGATTCCTGACTGTTTCTCAACCAGTCTGGGCCTGACCACCAGGTAGAGTGAAAAAGATCACTAATCATTGAACCTCTTGAGCCGATGTCTGCAGGGTTGTCTGCAGATGGGACATACCGAAATTGCAAATTTGGAACCTTTTTTATTTCTGTTACTCTATTCGAGACAAATTGCGTTAGTACTCTACGTTCTAATAACCATGTTAGAACGCATTTACTATCTGACCATAAGTAAGTAGGACAATTACTTAAGTCTAACGGTTTCCTAATATTTTGCACTGCTCTTGCTCCTATTAATGCTGCCAACAGTTCCATTCTTGGAATTGTTACATTTTTCATAGGAGCAATTCTGGATTTTCCAAAGACAAATCTGACTACTGCATTATTGGTTTCAGTATTGCTGAAACGTAATAATGCTACAGCAGAGTATGCTATTTTTGATGCATCCACAAATATATGTAATTGACATATATCTGGATTAAATGTACCAGAATATATTTGCCTGGGCATAAAATATTCTGTGCAGTTGGACAAATCTTTAACTAACTCCGTCGCTATATGTTGTAGCGTTGGAGGTAGGGACTCGTCCCACTTATAATTTTCATTCCAGAGTCTTTTATAAAGGCTCTAGATGGAATAGAGGCTGGGGCAAACCAGCCATGTGGATCAAAAAATTGTGACACTGCCTTAAGGAAGAGTCTTTTTGTCCAGTTTTGATCTAGGTTTTTCAATTTGGGAGAGCTGATAAAGACGACATCTTTATCCATATCCCAAGTTAATCCTAGGACTTTAACTTGTGGTTTAGTTAAAGCATGTTGAGGATTGAAGTTTTTTCTCAATGGAATACAGTTTGTTCCCCATTGGGACAATTCCATCGAGATATCCTCTATGAGGTTGTTAGCCTCATTATGCAAATCCAATAATCCTTCATAAGTTGGTAAGGATGTTACTAAGTTATCTACATAAAAGTTTTCGGAAAACTTTTTGTGAAATTCAGGATTGGCCGTTTGAAAATGGTGTAGCAATATAGCTGCCAGTAGAAATGGAGCTGTCACTATTCCAAACGGTACCCTTTGAAATCTGTAGATAATTATGTTGGATTTGCTTAGTGGTTTTGAAGGGTCCTTTACCCATAGGAATCTTGTTACATCCCGATCATCAGGATGTAGTCCTATTTGGTGAAAGGCCTTCTTTATGTCTGCAATTATAGCGTATCTATCTTTGCGGAAAGATAGAAGTATTTGCATAAGGTCGGGTAGGAGATTAGCTCCTTTAAACATGCAATCATTTAATGAATATTTTGATTGCTTTGTTTTTGCAGACCCGTCAAAAACTACACGAAGTGGTGTACTTTTTGTTAAGTCAAGTATTCCCTTATGGGGTAGGTAGTGTATAATGCTGTCGTTGGCGTTTGGATCAACTTTTTCTATCATTTGTAGATTGAGTAGCATGATGAAATATTCATTATACCTCTGATAGAATTCTGGCATTTTCTGCATTTTAGGGAGCTGGTGTTCTAATCGTTTAAAAGATAGGTTATAATTATCGGCCAATGGTGGCGGATAATTTTTGTACAACCATCTAATTTGATAACGATTGTTTACCAATTCCACATTTTTGTAGAATAACTGTAAAGCTTGAGCTTCCGCTTGAGCTTCTTCTAAGTTATTCGACTCAATGCCAATTGCATCCAGTCTCCATAGATTTTCTACTTCCTGAGGATTGATGAAAAATACTGGAGTGAATTTTTCATCGATATCATTCTGATTTGGAATGATACCTCCTAGCATATGGCCAAACTCAGTTTCTATGAGGGTAAGGGTAGGTGTTATATGTTCAATTCGCTTTACAAATGACCACATATAATCGTTTCCTAATAATAGGTTGATTGTATGCTCATTCTCCGTTTTGAAAATTCAATGTCTGAATATTGTGGGTAATGTTTACGAAATCCTGTAAGATCAGGCTGTTTCAAATTGTGGGTTATACAATTTATTGTTTTTGCCGTGATCTGTACATTTTTGCCTTGTGGAGTTTGAATTTCAAAATCCACTAGGCTAGATTTAAAAACATTAGATTTTTGATTTTCTACACCTTTAAGTCTTATGAATTCACTTTCATATCCTTTTAATTTCAAGGATTCGAATGCATAGGCCTTTGTTACAAAGGTGTCGATACTACCGCAATCAAAAAATCCTTTTATTTTAATCGGGTTTTTTGTAAACGGAGATTGAGCATAGGCCTCAAACACAAGAAAAGTAGAATTTTTATTGTGTTTAATAAAGGATAGGAAGTACTCACTACTAACTGGCAAGCACTCCTTCTGTTCAGCACTGAGCTCCAATGGTGCTCTGGGTCGCAACCATTTATCGTATTGCTCGCCCTGTGTGACAAAGGTATTATTAGACATTGCAGAATTTTTCGGCATGACAAGTTGTTTATCAATTTGTTGCTTACTGATTAGTTCCTTGCACTCCCGAAGGTTCGCATACCACCTCTCCATATGCCTCTCTGAGATCGGGTACGGCGCTTTGGGGCACAGGTTTGCATGGTGGTTTGATGATAGACAATCAAACCACTTGCAGTGTGCCTCCGTCGTTTGTCGGCAATTTGTTGCTGCATGGCAGCAACCGCATTTCCGACAAAGCTTTCGCGCGTCGTATACCCTCTCTCTTTTCTGGAGGGTATTATAGCGTGTGTCGAAGCAGAGAAACGAAGGGTGCCTGCTTGTGCAAAACAAGCAGGGTTTGTCTGGGGTAAGCGGCATATTGGTGATGCTCCGTGGAGTATCTTGAGCAATCTGCGCTTCCACTTGGATCTTTTGTTCTGAAACATTGAAGGTATGTGCGTGTTTTCTGTTAGGTTTTTGTTTTCTTGTTTGTTTTTTATTTCTAGGATTAGATTTATCTTTTCCTAGGTCCGTATATTGATCGTTGTCAGCTTTTTGAAAAGTTGCGGCCAAAAATTTAGGACTGGCTTTAGCTTGTCCCTTTTTGTTTTGGTTAGTATATCTTGGAGGATTTTGATTCATTGGATGTTTGTTTTCAAACATTTCATGTATCTTAATAAATTCTCGAATAGCTGAAAATAGGTGAGAGACATGTCTTTCACTGCTTTTCAGATTGTTAATATAGGCTCTAGGTGGGAATTTCTTCACCGTGACGTTGAACAATTGTTCTTCATCAACTACCGTAGAAACCAGCCGGTATCGATCAATTAGGACAGCAATACCATCCATTCCGTCTTGGATTGACGAAATGGTGTTAGTTAAGGTAGGAAATTCGGTTATATTATACCAGATTTCCGCTCTCACTTTACTCTGATCCCCAAACCTGTCATGCAAAAATTGAAGTCTCTGGATGTAGCCAACATCATCTGGTGCAAAATGACTAAACTTTTGGACAATGTCCTTAGGCATTGCATTTTGCAAGATGTTAATTTTTTGAGGAATCGCAATGTCTGTGCGGAGATGCACATACATTTTGAAGCTTCTTATGAATCCTGGATATGTCAGGGTGGCTCCATCCCATTTCTCTAGGTAGAATTTGGGTGGTTTCAAATTCGCTAGAGGTTGCTCAACAGTGTCATGGGGGTCCAGTTCCCAACATCGGGGAATTGGGTCCACGACTTTTGGGTGTTGAGTGACTTCAGTGTGATTTCTTGCGGTTATTGGTCTGGGTACCAGAGCTGTTGTTGAGTATTGTGAGTTTGGTTTTTCCAAGCTCGCAATTGTAGGCGACAAACAATTTTGGTTAGGGGTTGAGGTTGCGATGCTTTCCTGGTCATGGTTTGAAGTGTCCATACATGTTCTTTTACATGATGGTTCTTCTTCCATGTCCAGAAATTCATCCGGGCAATCTCTTTTATCGGTACTAACTGAATTAGGAGTTGTATTACCTCTTTCGATTGCAGGCACTACATATCGGCTTTTGAATTCCTCAAAACTCAAGCCGTAGTTTGCCTGCGCTCGCTGAACTAGATCCTCCTTCGTTTTCTCGATCTCTGCTATCTGCGCTTTGTACCGCGCTCTACGCAGGTGGTCGTAGGCAGCCTTTTCAGCCATCTCCCTAAGCTCCTCCTCCCTCTTCTGTTCCTCCGCACGTCTCTGCTCAGCACGGAGGCGTGCCTCCTCTTGACTTACTGCATCCTGTCGGTTTGTACAGGATGTTGAGTCAGCTGGAGTGGCGGGAGGAACTTGGGGCTGGTTGAGCGTCAGGGATGAGATCGGAATCAGAGGGAATCTGGCTTCGATCTCTCCCTGCTTGACCAAAAATTGTTTAATAATTGTTTTGGCCAGGAGGATGAACTGTTTGGCCGCCCCTACTGGATGGTTTTTTAGCTCTGCTATCGTATTGCTAATAACCGGTAGTTCCTTTCGTGCTTGCACAAAAGTGAGTTCCGGTGTGTTCAGCAATACGGCTAGGTCGAGCAGGTATGTATCAGCCGCATGAAGTGTCTCGGTGAATATCTCTAGAGCGAGTTCATATTCGTCGACACCACTCATGTTGCTGATGCTATACTCCGTACCATCCTTACGGGCGCTGCTTGCTGCTTTTGCAAGAAGGCTTTTCTCCACCTGCGCCAGCGACTTTCCAGTTTGCTCCGCAAACTGTTTAGCCGCTGCCGCCATATTACACGGGTTGGTTGACGATGTTGAAGGCAAGGCGATTCCTGGTGGTGGTGGCGTTGATGCAGGCATTGACGTTCCCTGCTCCAAAATTTGTTGTAGAGCGATGAGGATTACCGGTGCCGGATCAGTCGGTGGTGGAGGCGGTGAACTAGAAGTTTCCAACGTGTCGTTATTTGACGACATTTTTCTGTTGAAGAACATTTACAATAATATTTATACAAAATTTATAAAATTTTTAATTATTTGTTGTGTTCTTCTTAATGATCGTCTAAATGTGCTGTGTACTGCCAGAGTAGTGAGTTTTGTGTGCATTTTTGATTCAAATATGCTGTATGTATGGTTGGTTGCGTCATAATTTTTATATGGCGCAACACCAATGTGAGAGACTGTATAGACAAAGTTGAAGTGGTTGCATTGAGTTTATCTCGATGCAACGCCATGACAAGCATTTCACACTTTGTACCTAAAGAAATTTTTGACTATTGTAGAAATGGTTGTGATTTGCTAAATACATGATGTACCATCATGTTAAGCATTTCTACGTTTAACGTTATGTGGTAAAAAAGAATGTTTTCTTTTTTCATTTTGAAAAACATAGAAGTGGTTGCGTTTTGTTGAACGCAAAACGCAACATCATGACAAGCATTTCTAGGTTTGAAAAATAAGGGTTACAAAAAATTTAATTCAATAAACCAAATTTTTTGTCATCTTATTGCACACAGGTTGTAGCTAAAAAATTTTTTAAATTTTAGTATGACCTATGTTTAAAAATTTAATTTTGTATGATTTAGTGTACATGTACAAAATTATAAAATGCAATGTTGTAGTATCTGTAGCTATGCAACATTGTTGTTTTTTGAGCACCATCTGATTTTGTATGCAAGATCGTATGGTGGTTTATTGACTCTGACTTTTCAATTTTTTGTCAAAGTGTCCACGAGGTCAAATCCATGAAAATTTGGGCATGACCCGTGGGCGCAATGAAGTTTTCCAAACTTGCGGCTGTTTTTTACAAAATTATAATTTCAAATTTTGCCCCAAAAAGATTATGTTCGCAATCTTGAAACAAATTTGCTTTGTAATTTTTTAATAAAGTGTTGTCCGGGTCATGTCAAATTAAAATTTGGGCATGACCCGGGGGCGCAATGAGGTCTCTCTAATTCGCGACAATTGTAGATTAGGTACAAATATCACGAAAAGAGCAACGGCATTGCGCCAGCATGAACACATTTTTCCTACAAAAATTTAAAAAATTCTTGTTTGGAACCTGATTTTCGATTACAATTTTGAACACAATATTGTTGAAAATCACGTTTGAAATTTAAGTTCACATATTGATATTACGAAATTATGACGTCTCGTGTGCAATTTTGTATTCAAGATTGCTGAGATCTCTGGTAACGTAATGTCTAAATATTCTTTTTTCAAAGTGTTTTCCGGGTCATGTCAAATCAAAATTTGGGCATGACCCGGGGGCGCAATGACATTTCCCTTAGTCGCGGCACTCGTAATTTTAATCGAATCACTTGAATTGTGTCATTGATAAAAAAAATTTTTCCATACTAACATTTGCAAAATGTTAAAAGATAAAAAATTTTGTTTCGCAATTTTGACCACAAAATTGTCAAAAATTAATTATGAATCTAATTTTTGAAGGTTGGAAATGTAAAGTTGCGATGTTTTTTACGCAATTTTTATTACAAAATTGCAAAAAATCATTTGTGAACTTAATTTTTGTATTTTAGGATCACGAAAATGCGATCTTTTTTACGCAATTTTGTGTGCAAAATTGTTTTAACTACTTATAGGGCGATGTCCTATAACTTCCTTGTTGACAAATTCTTTAATTTTTCGTCTGCAAAGAATAAGATGGTAGATGGATTTTCAGTATCAACCATGAGAATTATCCCATACTAATTCCCATGGTCGATGCTGTTCAGAATCCATCTTCCATCATGTTTTGGTTGTTGGCGAAGTACACGAATTTAGGCGACATCTTAATATTTGGAACACAACAAATATTAATTGCACTGGTACTTACCAATTTCGTTTCGATTTTTTGATTTTACAAAAAATTGAGGACCAGTAGAATCCCTTCTCACTGACCGTCGGTGTTGTGCGTAAATTTTTTGCTGAATAAACGCCGAACTTTTTGCGCGATATTACTTTACGAAAGTAATTTTTTATTTTGTAAAATGGCCGATAATTTGACGACGAATTTGCACTAAAATTACGTCTATTATCGTACAATTTTTCGTAAAAATTGTTTATTAATTTTAATACAAGACGGCACAAAAAACTACGTACGATCAACGAAAAAATACACAATAAAATTAATAAAATGGCACACAAAATCACAGTAAGATCGATTGGACAGGACATCGTTCGGAAGCAAATGTACGAATGATGCTTCTGCAATTCCATTTGGAGTTGCAGCCTGTCGATCTATTTTTGTGTGTGTGTATTTTTACGTATTTTTTATCTTTGTTCCAAAGATATGACATACACGATGTATACGTATATATTTTTTTTGTGTGTAAGGGTTGTCCGTTGCCGTCCTTGATAATTCTTTATCAAGGATGGTATAGGTTATAGAACAAAAGATTTGAATCAAGTCTTTTTCTATATCGGGCCTTACTATTGCCGATGTCATTTTTTGTATAAAAAATGGTATCTTTTATATTTTTGCCGTGTCGTATTCTTTCGTATGGGAGTGAGTGAGAAGGGAGATGTCTCTTTTTCCTTTTTTATTCACTCCCTTTACGTAAAGATTTACGATGAATCGGCCTTGATTTTTTTTTGAGTTGGCCAACCGTTTTCTTCTGTTTTTACATTGAAGAGAGCGATCGGCCATCTTTTCAACATTAGCAGGTAGTATTTCTCTATCTGCTTGTATTGGGTTCGTCAAAAAGGTTCAACAGCTACGTGATGAAAGCCATTTGGTTCGCATTACGTATTTTGCTGGGGGCGGCTGAAGATTCTTTTAGGAAGAATCTTTAGCCGTTTGTAGCATGTTGGTTGCACCAACATTGTATTTTAACACTTGTCCTTGAAAACTATTACGGACATTGACAATTCCTTAAGTGAAGGAATATTTCGCCCTTTACAACTGGGATTTCATCAATTGTTTCAAGAGCAACTGCACAATAAAGAGGTTGTTTATCTTTCACAGACTCTTTACTGTTATTAGGTGTTTACGGCAATTGCCGTAATTGCCTCAACAAGTTCGTCGACAGAATTTGTACAAGGGAGGCGAAAAATTATTTCATTATTTACTTGCACATCGCAAATAAGTAATTCTCACAAGTTCGTCACCAGAACATGTATACGGGAGAAAAAAAAGTTGATGTAATGTATTTGTGTATTGCAAATACATGACATTCGAAGACCAATTTTTTCCTTTATTTACTTGCAAGCTGCAAATAATTAATTCCCTCAACAAGTTCGTCATCGGAATTTGTAAATGAGAGTGTTAAATAAAAACAAAAATTTTTTTTTTTTTTTTTTTTTTTTTTTTATATTATTTGCTTGTGAGTTGCAAATAAATATTTCTCTTAGCAAGTTCGCTATTGTAATTCGTCTACGAGAGACAAAAAGGTAGATTCCTATATTGTACTTGTTTATCACAAATACGTAACAGACGAAGAATTATCTTTTATATTATTTATTTACAAGTTGCAAATAATTAATTTCCTCGACAAGTTCGTTATGAGAACCTGTAGATTAGAGGTTAAAAAATAATTGTATCGCCTTATTTGCCTGTGAGTTGCAAATAAGTATTTTTCGTGGCAAGTTCGTCACCAGAACCTGCATATGAGAGACGAAAAATAATGCCTATAACATATTTGTTCATCACAAATACGTAACAATCGAAAATTGAATTAGAACTTCTAATTTAGGCTATTCAAAATTGCGTTACAATTTTGTTTTATTTACGTCTGCAAGTTGAATTCTTTTCCAAGTATTCAATTTGTATTGACCTTTGGAGCGTAACATAACATGCAGGAAAACAGGCTTGTATTACAAGTCCGTTTTTTCTGCTAGGTAACCAAAATTCACCGAATTTTGTTTCCCT